>JAHBCN010010636.1:31193-45204 GCA_019359885.1 Listronotus oregonensis | reverse complement strand
TATGATGTGTTTAAAGTTTTCCCCCCAAGCGGAAACTAACTATATAACTATATAACGGAATAAGAGAAACGAGCCAAATATCAAGATCTTCTTTGCGAACTTCGGGGCTCTTTCCGGAGTATAACGTGCGATTGGTTGTCCTGATTGTCGGCTTTTTGGGGGGGGCATAAAGGAAAATGTGTTGGGGGAGTGAAGTGTATTTCACATGTCAACATTCACCCGAACAACTGGTGATAAAAATGCAGAAATCTTTTCCCCCTTTTGGGTCCCTTCGTTTACTGACAATGAAAAAAATGAAGGGGGCCCCGAAGATCAGTGTCCAAGGGGACGGGGAGGACTGGTTTTTTTAACAAAAATTTTTAAAATAATAATGGTTAAATTACCAGCGGTAAAGCGGGATGCGGCCCGGGATACGCCAAAGGTCCATGGGAGAAGCGTTTCATGGGCGGACGATGGAAATTCCTCAGCCGCATCGGCCCCATATGGGTTTGGACGAAGGGCGCTCGCAGTTCGACGACAGGCGTGGAATGCTGAATGAGATTGGCACCGCCGACTTTCAAGCGCAGTGTCGATTCCGACGTGCGAAGTTGGTAGTATCTACAGAAACAACATGAACATTAATGTAAGAGGTGTTACTTGAGACCTTAGACAAACAGACAAGTGAGTTTTCTTTTAAATGTTATATTGCAATATGCCATATTTTACGTTGTTTTTTACATTTCCTCACAAACAAAGCCAGTTGAAATTAAATCTGGAGAACGAACAGGCCAGTTGATCTGACCACCTCGATCAATCAAGTTATCCCAAAATATTTGGGGTGTAGCTCCGCCCTTTGCTGAAACCAGTTATGTGCTGGTCTAGTAACTAAGCTGATTAATTTTTTAATGATAAATGATAAAAGAATTAATTTACAAGTATTTAAATTGGGTGGATTGAATGAGGTGGACGGCTTAACTGGCCTACTCGTTCGCCAGATTTGACTCCCATAGTATAAAGTTTTTGGAAGTCAAAGGGGGCATTTTGAACAACTTTTAAGTAGAGATGTAAGCCGAAAATTTTAAATTTTTTTCGCCCGAATATTCGCATTAAAATTGCTGCCGTAAATGATCGCGTAGTGTTTTTTTTTAAATTGCGCCTGATCTATGCACAATTGGTCATTTTGCAACAACAATGATTGAAGCGCCATCTGCCTTTAACATCTTTCAATTGGGAGTGGAGGATCTTGGGGGGATCCCAAAATTGTTTTATTTTGGTTTTAAATAAATCTTTGCAAGGTTACCATGTAACATATTTACTTATGGCACAGCATAACTAACCGCAGCACGATCTCTTCTTAGCGGCGCCTTTGATATTTTTAAGCACAAAACACGAAAGAAACGCACAAGAAAGGATTACAATTGAAATAAAGGCGACAAATCATATTCCTGCAAAATGGCGGCTGAATCTGCGCGAGGAAAATGACCGTATTTTTTCGCCAATTGTGCTGCTCTTTGTTAGGTATGCTGTAATACCACTGTGATATCGGTATGTTGTGGTTACCTAGCAAAAATGTGTTATTTGTTTCTGAGCATGGAGCCCAAAGATAAGGAGCACCATTTCTGGGTTGCAAAAATGGCCCTTTAATTGCAGTAAATGAAGATGGCGCTGGTGTTCTAGGGGACCGTTTTTAAACTTCACTTTAATAAATGTTTAATAAGTTTAAAAAAAAGTATTTGGGGTTTTTTTTTTACTTGTACACAAAACTAGTTTTTTTTTTTTCTGTTTTTTAAGTACATATTGTTAAGTTGTCTTGTTTGTAGAGCCTGTTGGTCAGTTAGAAAAAATTAAAAAAAACATTTTAAAAAATTACAATTTACTTTCTGTTTCCTGTTGGTTATTTCTCGAAAATAAATAGCGTGGGGCTCTAGTTAAAGCCCTTTTATGTTTGTAATCAATTTTGGTAGTAAAAAAATAAGTTCGCGAACGATCTTAAATTTCTAGAAATTAAACATCTACTCTTAAGTATAATAGACGAAAAAAATTTAAAATTACGTTGTAAGTAATTTTTTTAATGTGTAATGAAAAAAAAAAGTAAAATATGTTTCCCCCTAGGGGTCCAATTTAAAGAAGAAAAGGCCAGGAGCGCATAACAAAAAGTCCCGGGGGAAGCCTTTTCTCTGGGGCCCCCACCCATAAGTTGTTAAATTTAAAGGGAGGGCGAGAACGGGATGATGAACGCATGATGATACGCGTGTGGCCTTTTCAAATTTAAATCGGGGGTTTTCTTACTATGTCACCAAAATTTCATGAAAAAAATTTGAGACTGTTTTTGACATATTGCATTATTAGATTGTAAAAGACTCCCCCCGTAATCCTTAATTATTATAAAAAAAAAATATATATATATATATATATATATATATATATATATATATATATATATATATATATATATATATATATATAAAATATTAATTTTTAATAATTTTAAATTTATTTAAAAATTTTTTTATATAATTATAAAATTATCTTTTATAATTAATAGATAAAACCCCGATTGTTGGGAAATTCTCAAAGTTTTTAAAAATTAATACACTATTGTAATAGTTAAAAATTTTGGGGCATACATTTAAATTTTTGTAACTTATTTCCCCGGGAATCAGTAAACCCCAAAGTTGAGAGGGTTTTCCCCCTTTTGGGTCAGAGATGGCTTCCCTGTTCCTTATTATTAATAATATATATATATATATATATATATATATATATATATATATATATATATATATATATATATATATATATATATATATATATATATATATATATTAGTAAATCTTGTCTCTTCTTAAAAATTCGGATCACTTACATATCATTGAAATATTAAAGGGATCTCTATCTGGTGATTTGGGAGGCGGCGGGGGGGATCCCCCTGAAGAACTTATGACACCATTTTTCCCAAAAATTTTTTAGTTTTTTTGACGTGAGGGGGGGGAATTTTAACCTTTACTGGAGTTGGCTGTCCTGCCCTTTTTGGGAAAGGGGTTATATCGTCAGGAATACCTACAATTTAAAAAAAATAATAATAATATAAAGTGAGTGAGTAAAAAGAATTTAAATGTGGTTACCAAGATAATATTCTCATCGTTTGATCAACGTAAAATTGACGGTTTGGGTATAGGTCATTTTTTCGGCACCCCAGATGACATCATCCTCCCATCTACCATAGACCAAATCTTCTTTTTCTACGGGAAAGATTGGGTACCACGTATCGTCTTGCTCTTGATCATTTCGTGGTTTTGCGGGCATACTAAATAAAATATTTAGTATTATTATATACATAAGAATGATTTAATAGTATATTCCATGAGGTATAGGTAATATACAGAGTGTTGGGGAAACTTAAATTCCTGTAAAAAGGGGTGTAGTACTAGCAAAGACAATTGTGTATCATTTTATAGACACACAAAACAATGTTAAATTTTTTTGGTAATAGGTTTGGGCCCCTTGCTGAGATTCCGGCGAGCGCCCATCGAGAAATATACGTGCACCCCTCCCGTATAAACAAGCTGTTGCCAAACCAATAAAAGAAGTAACGAAAGTGGGAAATTTTTTGGCAAAACAGGCTTGAATTTATATTCTTTTTAATAATCTTAATCTTTTTTTTTTTTTCCTTTATTAAATAATAAAATTTTAATTATTTAAACTTGCACTGTGGGGAATTATTTCCTTAAATATTTTTAAACCTAGTATAAAAACACACGTTTTTTTTTAAACATGATTTCAAATTTTTACAAATTATATTTTTTTTTATAAGACATCCCTACAGACATAACAAGAAATGTTTGTATGGCTCACCTAAATCTATTTAATTTTTTTTTAAAATCCAAAAAAACCCATGTTTTTTTTTTAATTTATTTTATTGGCAAATAAAGTAAAATTATAAATTAAAGTGTCCCATCAAAGAAGCAAAAACGGCTTTTTTTTTGGAGTTAAATAAAAAAACTTTTTTGTTTCATTTATTTATATCTTTGACATTTGTCGTTGTAGTTTGTTTTTTCCCTTGGTAATTAAAATTTTATTCTTTTAAAATGTCGGGGGAAATTTTGTTTTATGACTACCAGTGATCGAAAGCAGATAAAGTTAGGCTTTTTTTTTTTTTCCCCCACAATAATAGTAGACTATGTAAACAGTAAATTATAAACTGTTGGGGAAATATTTATCTATGTTTTTTAAAATTATTTAGACTAATAAATACCTTATACTTATTATATGATCGACACCTAAAATTTAATCGGTTTTAGAGTAACCTTCTGATAGTTATTAATTCAAATAATTGATATTTAAAAAGTGACCCCAATAATCGCTTAAAAAAATGCCTGTTTTTTTTCATTTATTCATTTAGGAAGAGCATTGTTGTTTGCAAATTTTTAAAAAAACACTTTTTTTTAGGGTTTGGAAAGATGCCCAAAACTAAAAATTGCAAAATAGCAGTGGTATTAAAAGTTATTCCCCTGCAATTTTTTTTTCAAATGAACTAAAAATAAAATAATCATTTCCATTCCTGCAAAGGTTGTAAATCAACCCCCATAAACTATGTGGGGGTACTATCATCCCCGAAAATATATAAACTTAAGTACAACTTTTTAAAAATTGCAAAAAAATCAGAAAATTTTTGGGCATGTCTAATAAAAATAAATAATAGTCAACCACCCTTTTTTTAAGGGGAAAACTCTCTTATTAGTGAGAAGAAATGAAAGAAATCCCTAGCTTTTTCAAAAAAATCTTACTTCGTATTTTTTTTATCCAAGTATAAAAAGCCGGGGTACCTAAAAATTTTTTTAGATCACTTTAACCCAAAAACCCCCCCTGCAAGGGGGGAAATTAATCCCCAAAATTGAAAAATTTACCCTTTAAAAAGGTTTACAACCTTCTTAGGTCACATTATTAGTTTATTTTTCCCAAAGGGCCATTTGAAACAAAAATCGCAGTGAGAAAAACTTTTAATACCACTACAATTTTCGCAATTCTTCAGATTTTGGGCCCTTTTTTAACCCCCAAATGAGGTGGATTTTTTAAAATTTAAAAAACGAAAAGCAATGCTCATCTTAATTTTTTTTGACTAGTAAATTTTTACAAAATTTATATTTGCATGTTTTTTTCAGCTCTGTAAATTGTGAAAAAACAGGCAGTTTTGCGGGTTTCTCCTTATGATTACAAACAAGGTTCTATATTTAATTTTAGGACTAAAATTTAAAATTTTAAAAAAATTTAAATTCCGGGGGGTTGGAAGCCACTACATGGAAAATATGGAAAACAATTTAGGTCGACCTTAATTTTAATTGGATAGTAATTTTTTTTATTGAATTATTTTTATATTCCTGCTTAAATAATCGGGTTTTTTACCTTTTCACGGTCCTCTGAAGATCGGTAAGATTAATAAAAAAGTGAAAGCTAACGGGGCGCGGGGTTCGAACCTCCTGTTTGTTCTGACATTTAAAAAAAATCTTTTAAGTTTTATAGAAATTTTTTTTTTTGATTTTGAAAATAAAAAAGCATTTATTTAAGTTTCGCAATTTCTAGTAATTTGTTTCATATTCCGCGTGTAAAGACAAATATTTTTTATTTTTTTTAAAATCAATTTTAAGATTTAACAAAAAAAAATTTTTAAAAAAAATTTTTAATCGAAAAATTAACATTTTTGATTTTTTTTTTACTTTTTTTTCGATTAACTTAAAAAATAAAATATTTTTAAAAAAAATTCATATTGATTTTACATCCCCAAAAAAGTGGGGAATGTTAAACAAATACCAAAATTTTAGAATAAATAATTGTTTTTTATATTTTCTTAATAAATATATTTGCTTATTTAAAAACTATACAATTTGGACCCAGCAACCCTTATACTACGTAAATAAAGTTTTATAATAAAAGTACAATAAATATAAAAGAGCGGGACGACGATTATTTTTTTTTATAACTGTATAAGATTGCTCAAAAGTCTGCTCTTTTTTGAAAAAATTATAGGACCTGTAATTTGATTTATATTATTGTTAATAATTTTTAAATATTTGTAGCAGCTTTTCCTTAAGCCCTTGGGCTCACTAGCCAACTTATAGAAAATTTTAGTTCCATTTAGGACTTTTGAAACACTCTGTAATTACATTTCATATTAAATAATGCCCAATTGCACAATTATTCCCTTTTTTTGTTTATATAAAAAAGTTAAATTCAACAAAAACTCTAATGTTATTATATTATCAATAATTGTTATTTATTCACTAACAGCGTGGCGTACTGGCCAGCGTATCAGCCTCTCAAATAGGTCTTACGGGGGATTTTTTTTTTGCAGATTGGATTTGTATGCGGTTTTTTGCATTTAATTCGTATAAACTGCTACAAACTCAATAAACAAATTTAATTGATGGGAAATGAAAAACTGGATTTGTGTATAAAAAAACGCGTTTTTAAGTTTACAGTTATATTTTTTCTAATTACAAACAAAAAAGAAATGCATTTCAAAATTTATTTTTCTAATGCACAACGGCAGTTTTTCATTTCCCGTTAATAAAATTTGTTTACAAAGTTTTTAAAAGGTTCATAAATCGAATACCAAAAACCGTATTTAAAAATCCATCAAATTTTGAATAAAATTTAAATTAAATGTACAACACGTGCTGGTAAAATTTAAAGAAGATTGACCACGTCTAATACGAGATAATCGCGATTAAAAATGGAAATTTTTGTACATGTAGCATGGAAGAAGCGTGGGAAAATGACAGTTTTATTAATTTTCGCCTTTGAAGAGACTTACCATCGAAAATGGTATAATGAAGAAAAATATATTTTGAATATTTAAAAAAAAATGAAAATTATTCACCACGTAGTTTGGACAAAAAACTAATATTAATTACATCTTTAGAGAAATATTTTTACGGGTAGGGATATGAGAAAGAGCTGCAAGTAGATGAACTGGCAACGTTGAAACGAGTCCAAAGGCGGAGTAAAAGAAAAAAGCGCCAAAATTTCCAAACGACTAAAAAATTTAAATTTTAAAAAAGTTTTTATTTTATTTTTATTAAATGATAATAAAAATAAGCATATATAATCATAAGGTTTATTACATTGTATTATGGGTTTAATTATTAAAAATTTTAATATCAAATACAGAATATACTAGACAAAAAATATATATATATATATATATATATATATATATATATATATATATATATATATATATATATATATATATATATATATAAAACAAAACTTGACAAACAATATTTATTTATAATTCATATTTTTAACGATTTATTAATAGTACATTATAAACTTAGGGACTAAAGCGATACTTTTAATCCCGCGGCGAAAGGGGGTTTTTACCCCGACAGTAGGGGGTTACAATTCGCTAAGGGATTAAAAAACCTTTTGTTCCCGGGGGTTTTATCTATTTGAAGTACTTTAAATAATAAAATTTAAAAAAAAAACTATTTAACGGTACTTTAACAAATCGATGGAAGCGAGGCTTTTTCAGGTGTAGGATTATTATATTGTTGATATTGATACACCACCAGAAACAATTTCTGTGTTCCTATGACACTAAACATAATCTTACGCTATTAAAGAAAATTTTCAAAAATTACCCTTCGTGGTAATGGATATAAGGAAAAAAAAAATTTCGAGAAGCAGTTTTCCAAATATAAAAGTAGTACGCCAGCCGCAATGTTGAAAACATTACATTAGAAAAGGTGCTTCTGGCCTATTTCTTGAAGAAATCGACCTAGTTGAAAAAATCAAAGGCTCTGGATTTGGATCAAGAAAAAGAATTCTTAGTAACAGCACCGGATAAGGAATTTCTGGCACACAAGGTAAATTGGGTATCTAATGTAGCATTTGGTTTTTTGTTACATCAAATTTGTCATTTACTGGACACAAATTATTAAAAAATAGCAGAATTTTTTTTAATTCCTATTTTAAATTTTTTTAAATTTTTATGCTCCTATAACAAAATAACGGCATGAAAAGATTAAGTGAAAAAACAGTTAAATAAACAGTAAAACTTTGCTTCATTTATAGAATATATTTTTTAAGATCCATCGCCGATTGCAAATGAAATTTAAAGGGTTTTATACAAAAAAAAATGCGGGACAGCTATATCTCGGGCATTATAACATTTTTAAAAAAAAAAAATGTAACCGGTAGTTTTGTATTGCTAAGGCTTACATTCAATTCTTTTATTATATTAAGAAATCCTTTATATTATTTCGTAGTTTCATAAAATTCTACTTTTTTTTAATATATCATCCCCTAAGGCCTCATTACAAAAGTTATATTAACTAAAGCAGTTTTTTTAAATTTTTTTGCGGGGTATTTGATGCGCGATGCAGACTATTAGAAGGTGCCATAGGGTAATAATTTCTAACATAATGTTTTCACCTAAAGCACTAAGTATACCAAAGGGGGCTTTTTTGTAATCCGTGCTCGGCACCGCCAACGCCATTCTAAGCGACTAGATAATTCAGACTATTCAAATTGATGAAATTTGTCAATGCTCGCTGACCCAAATTTCAAACAAAGCTTCCTGGATGTACGCATAGTGCACAGCCTCGTACGAAATGCGTAAAAGTCACTATCAAAATAAAACTTAAAAATTTAAAACTGGCGTTTTAATCAATAAAAAATAATACCTATAAAAGCTCTTCTGTTTACTGTTATTGACAAATGTCAAAAAATACGATTTTATTTCCCTAATATTTTATAAACATGTAATTTTGTTGTTTTTTAGTGGTATCACTTGGTCCCACCTGTAATTGATACCATGGACCGTAGTTTTTAAAAACTTAGAATAGGAAAATAAAAATCTTTTTTTCTATTTTGGCGTTTTTGCTCGAAGAATCACAGTGGCTAAATTGTTAATTTTTAACTAACATTATTTTGAAAACTGGGAAATACTAATGAGTGATGATATTTTACACAAAAATTTTAAATTGGCCATATAATTCAAAAGTCAAAAATATATTCGCATCCTTCCCCCCCAATGTATACACAATGGAAACACTGTGGGCTAACACAAACATCGTATATATTTTCCCCTGTTCCCAGGATTTCCCTTTTTATACATATTATAACTAAAAATTTAAAAATTCTAATGTTTTTTTTTTTTTTATCCATCTTGGATTTAAAGTGTTAAAACCATGGATTCATTGTGTAATCGCGGTGAATACTTACTATGTATTTTATGGTTTGCTGTGTAAGCGCCACGGTTTTATGGAACAATTTCCCGGGAAAACATCGTGGAACCTGGGGGTTTTTCCAATTTTTTATCACGGCTTTAAAGTGACTTCACCGTGGGCTCAAGTATACAAGGGTAATTTAATTATGTAGGTATTATTATATGTATTATCAGTAAGTAACAATAAAACCAAAAAATACTCCTAACGCCGTTAATGACTGGCCCATAAAAATAAACATCACCTAGCAAGTGTAACAAAAAATTTATAGACGACCAAATAAAATAAAAATACTTGCGGCTTTTCTTCATAAATGAAAAATAGCTGTCGTCGCCCGCCTGACGTATCCGACCCCCTGCTCCATCGGTTTGCCGCATTGCCAAATTCAAACAGCATTCGTCAATGAATTTATTTAACTTAAACAATAAAAGATTGAACACTATAATATTATTTTAAAAAAAAAGACATATTAAACCTAAAGATTAGACCTGTATTTAAAAAATATAGGTGTAATATTTATTAAAAAAAAGCATTAAGTGCTTAAAACTTAAATGATAAATTAAAAGTGTTCAAAATTTGGAACAACCTTTTGGTTGTTTAAACAAATTCGGTATAAGTGAAGCTGGACTGTACAAGCCAGTAGGAAAATAAATATCCGACTTGCCAGATTTTTATATACCAAATTTTTCTAGTGGGAAATTAAAAGGGGGATAGTCATGTTAAAAAATATTGACCTGCAACCATGGTGCGTATGATCGGGTAGTAAGCCAAAACTTTTGACTGGACTGTAGGGGAAAAACTACCTTAAATACATCTTGCCAAAAAAATCATCGCGCATTACTTCGTTTCCTCGCTAATATCTGTGCAAAAAACAGTTTGTTGTTTTTTCAACCCAAATATGTGCCCGGGGGGAACCTATGCTTTAAATAAATAGAATATGACATAGTAAGTCAAAACGGCAACGCTGAATACCTCAGCAGGTAAAATTAAATATTCTAATAAAATTCGATTGTCGGGAAAAAGTTTTACCCAAAAGGGGCTGGGCGTATAGTGGAATAACTACAATTGTCTTTGGTACTAGGTACTAAAAATGACTTACATCTGTGTTTTCGGTTTAATTCCAGCTAAGGTAGGGTTGGGTGTCGGCGGCATTCTTACATTACCACCCACTTTACCCGGCTGGCTAAAGGCTTGTGCCGTTCTATTTCCACTACTCGGAACCCAACCGGCTGCATTTGTTTTACTATTTAATTTTTTAAAACCTAGAAATTAAAAATATATATATATATATATATATATATATATATATATATATATATATATATATATATATATATATATATATATATATATATATATATAAAATTAAAAGTTGATCCTAGGATCTCAAAAAACTGTACATATAAAAAGGTAAGATAAAAAAAAACTAATCCTTAAATTAGAGAAAAAAGGTACAAATACAGTTATAAAGCAAGATGATCATTATTTTTGTTTTAAAAAAATTTTCTAAAATTGCTCTTTTTAATAATTGAAAATTAACAAAAAAAAAAATGAATAAATTATATTATATTATAAATATGAACACTATGATGGTAAATATTTAAACTAAAATTTATAGAAAACCTACACATTTTAAACAAAATTTAAGTACATATTTGTTTAACAAATGCTTAAATTTTAACTCTATCCCAAAAGTCGAAAATATCTGTCAGTAACTCATTTAATACCGGCCCCCCAAACCCAGAACGGCTGAATAAAAATCTAACACTAGTTAATGTTTTTTAAGCCTAATATACTTTTCCGCTCAAATAAAAAAAACCCCCATTTCATCGCCACGTTGTTATAATTCGCGAAATAAGTTCCCAGCCAGCATGCATTTAAAATAGCACGGCAATTTGTATTGAAATCATTTTATCGAGGAGACAATAAATGTGGAAAGCACATCCTTTAGTTTAAACTTGAAGAGACTCGAATAGCGTATCGACAGGGTTTTGTGGTGTTCGATGATTTTTTTTTAAATTATTAATTACGGACAGATTTTGTAAGTTTAAATTTTAATTGCTATAAAAGCTATTTTCTAAATATTGTAATTTCTAGTTTCGTAGTATATAGATATTGTTTTTTTCAATTTTATTAGTTTATCTTTTATTATAATTGTATATAAAGATTAGTGTTTTAAGTGCTTTTAATTCAGTAAACTATGAAAATTAACCAACCTCCAACTAGTAATCGCCTACAAAAAAACTCATTAACTGTCCACTTTGGATTTTGCAGGGGTTTTAAAAAGGAAAATAAACATATTAGTAATTATCGGATAACGGGGAAATGCGTTTTTCGCTTTTTTTTACCCCCCCACTTTCCGATTGTTAAACATGAATTGAAGTTTTTTTTTGGGCCCCGCCTCTTATAGTTTTTAAAAAAATAAAAATTTAAAATTTTTTTAATTACATTCTGTCTTTTTACGAAAACATTTTTAAAAAACTCAAAATATTTTAATTTTAAAAAAAAAATCAGAAAGTAGGGAAAAAAAACCTTAATTTTCAAAAAAATTGTACCTAAAACGTTTAAGCCCAAATTCAACTAAAATTTAAAAAGTTTTTTCCTTAAATAAAATTGTTATAGGTATGCGGACTTGTTCCCGGCCGAATTTTGATAAAAAATACCCACAAATAGGGAAACCAAAGACCCGAAATAGTTATTGGATTCTAAAAGTTGATGATTTCAGGGCTTTGTTTTTTAAAAATTGGATTTTTTTGAGAACAATTGCAAATATCGTTTTAAATATTAATTTGCAAGATCGGTGGTGAATTGGCAAGTCAACGGTTGTCTACTTTTTTTTTCGTTTTTTTTAATTTATTTTAAAGGGTGAATTTTATTATTTTTTTTTGTAGAAAATAAAATCGGAAAAGGTAAAATGAAAGTAAAAAATGAAATTTTTTTTTGGAAAACTATAAGAAACCCCAAAAAATCAAATTTTGGGGTTTTAACCTCAAAATAGGAGGGTTTTAAAAATTTTAAAAAAAGTACAATTTTATTAATCGAAAAAAACCAAAAAATATAGGCTTTTACTAATTTAAAGGGTTGATAAAAATTAAAAAATAACTTTTGTTTGTAAAAAATATTTTCATGATTTGACAAATTTTATCATTTATTTTTAAATCACACGCCACTGGAATTGATTCCCCCCACGCCGCAAACCCCCCGGGAAAGATGCGTCATTGACAAAAATTTGGACTTGGGTATAATTATCCAAAAGTGGTAAAAAAGGAGTTGTAAAAAATTTTTTTTATAAATTAAAAAAAACTTTTCTGATCAAAATAAAAAAAATAAAAAGATAATTCAGAAGTTTAAAATGATTATCCTCTTACTTCTAAAAAAATTTTAAAAACCCCAAAATTTAAAACAAAATTAAAATAAAGCTATTACAAATCTATTTTTACCATATTTCGGCTTTTAAATAAAATTCGTGAAAGGTAATAAATTTAATATTCTATTTTCTCTAAAACACAAAACTATTAGATCTCGGGAACAAAAACAAAACCATACAATATAAATGAAAACACAAAATATGTTATTTATAAGATCCTTGTGAAATTTAAAATTTTTTTTTAGGTGAAACTTTTAGACCATTAAACAAACGCAAAAAGAACATACATTAAAAACACAGGATTCCACAAATCAAAAATTTCATAGCATTTGAAACAAGCCCTAAAAACTGGAATTTTTAGATTTTAGCAAAAAAACTTCTTCAAAAAAAAAGTAAAATAAAAAAAAGTGCATTTTATTTTTAAATAAAAATTATTTTGTAGATCAATATTTTAATTTAAATAATACATGGGTTTCCATGCTTGATGCTGAAGTAATTTCCGGGAAACCTAAAAACAATTAACACACCACCTCCCCTTTTTGTCTTTTTGAAAAACCCTTAATCTAAAACGAAACAAAGTAATATGTCCTACTTACCTAAAAAGGGGAAAGAACCTTTAAAACGGTCAGTTTAAATCCACCATAGTTATAGTCGACAACCTATCTGTGACAGTGCGGCGTCGGTAAGGGGGAAAGGGAAATTGTAAACCAAACGGGGTACCTCATTCATAAAAAGCACAGCGGCGTGCGGATTTTCCAAAAATTCAGGAAAATTTTTTAATTTGTTTAAATGAAATAATTTTACAGTATACATTTATCTTTTATTTAAAATATATTTTAAATGTATGGGCGTCAAAAAATAAAGGGATTTAAAGACCATCAGTAACAATTTCACAAAAAATTTTCATGGGAAAATTAAAAATGCAGAAAAACGTCATCATCTAATCGTTTTTTTTTTTTGTTTTTCCTCTAAGATAGGCGGTATTTTTAATTTTTTGGGAATAATTCAAAATGGGGAAAATTCGTTCTACGTTCCCTTGTATTTCATTGCAATTTTTGATAAGTGACAAAGAAATTTATAAAATAAAAACTTACTAAGTAAACATTACTATTACTATAATGTTAAATCATTATCTACACATGTCTCGTCCCAAAAAAATAATATTTCCCGGTTCTTGGCGATATTTTCGTATTTCATTATATATTTGTACCTCCCAAAGAAAATATTAGGACCTCCCTTAATTTTTTTTTTTTTTAAAATTTTCGCAAAAAAAAACCGTTTGATATTAGTAACGTCCTAAGTGTTTCCCCAGAATAAAAAAATTTAAATCTTCTCGCAATCTTTGCAACAATTTTCTCTTTTGAGACAACTCTCAATTTTAAAATAAAACCTATTTATCATAGTCAACTTAAAATCAAAATTTTTTTTTTCTCGA
>JAHBCN010010636.1:0-31176 GCA_019359885.1 Listronotus oregonensis | reverse complement strand
TATAACATTTTGTTATTTTTTTAAAAATAAGGGTACTTTACTCTTAAGCAGTTTTAAATTTTTTTGACCTATCCTGTATACCTTTCAACTTTTAAAAAAGTAACTACTGCTAATACAGTTTGAGACCATGAACCAATTTTATCAAGAATAAAATTTTCTGACAAATTGAAAAAAAAAAGCTTCCCATTTGTTGCATACTTAATGGACCACACTGTATTTTTTTTTTAAAATTCTTTTTGGGTAGATTTTAAACCTTTTTTTATTTCGTTATGGAGTATAGATCTCTTTCCCAAAAAACTTTTAATTTGAACTGTTTCAAATAAATCGTTTGCTAGTATTATCCCCGTGTGTTACTAATATTTTTAAGAATATTTGTATTTTTTTCTTTTAATTTCAGGGAATTAATAAATATATGTTTTTAATTTGTAAATATGATTAATATCAAAATAATTATTTGGTTTATACAAATCAATTGTTGGTTCAAGACAACGAACTCAAGGACTAGAATTAACGCAACGCCAGTTTGTAGGCAGGGTGTTTGGTATAGTAATCTGTTTGTTTTTGTTTTGGAAAAACGTAAACAAATTGCCAGATCTCAAAAACCAAAATCAGGAAATCCCTTTAAAAAATGTAATAAAATTATTCAAAAATATTGGTTTTTGTGTTAATATAGGCAACATCGATTTAAATATAAACATTTATTAATATGACAGTTCCAAGCATTCGTTTAATGAAAAATGATAGTAAATCAGGTGTTGTACGGCACTCCAAAAACATTTTATCTCTTTCTAGTAGGTTGTATTATTCAGTAACACGTTTTGTAAACTGACTTGATCAACAGCAATCGAATTGGGCATCTAAAGAAAAGGGGCATGTCTGTCTGTCACTTCAGATAATAAACAAAAATAGTTTTCCGGTTTTAAAAATTTAAATTTTTTAACAATAAAGAATCATCGATTTATAAAAATGTAATTTATGGGGCAATGCCATAAACATTGAAAAAGTTATTTTTTCCCCGAGTAATGTTATTTAGTGTGTTGTGCCGTGTGTTTACAACAATATTCCTCCTTCCCCCCTGAACATATTAATGCCAAACAAGGTTTGTTTACTTTATTTCTATCCAAGAATTCGTTGGTTCAAGATATGGTAGATTATAAATCCATTTAAAAATTTTATTTTGAAGTATTTTTAATGGTGTTAATATTCTTGAGTTTGCTGAACTCCATAGTGTACTAAGCTATAATACCTTTTAGCAATTTTAAATGTATATAATTCTGAATCTTGAACAAAATTCTATTAAAGGTGATAGATAATTTCGAAGATATTCTATATGTTTTTTATAATTTAAATTTTCATCAATATATAATCCTAAAAATTTTTAGTAGTGGAATAATTTATTTTTTTATTTTTAAATGATATAAAAGGCATTTTATCTCTTATTTATTGTTTGCTGATAATCATATAGGACACTTTATTTAAATTTAAAGTAAGTGTGTTAAATTGTAACTAATTAGATACAATTTTTAAATCATTTAATATCGTCTTGAATTTTACTGTTACTATTAGCAAAATATACGATGGTTGGTGTCATCCGCAAACAATTTTATAGTACCCTTTAATTTCAAAAGAAGCATAGAATTTAATAAAATAAAAATAGTACTGGTCCCAAAATAGATCCTCATGGTATTCCACAAGAAATTATTTGTGAGGAACTAACATAACTTTCTAACTTTAGTAGTTATAGGTAAATTACCAGCGGTAAAGCGGGATGCGGCCCGGGATACGCCAAAGGTCCATGGGAGAAGCGTTTCATGGGCGGACGATGGAAATTCCTCAGCCGCATCGGCCCCATATGGGGTTTTGGGCAAAAGGGGGCTCGCACCCCACGACAGGGGAATGCTGAATGAGATTGGCACCGCCGACTTTCAAGCGCAGTGTCGATTCAGAAGTGCGAAGTTGATAGTATCTATAGGAACAACACGAACACTAATGTAAGAGGTGTTACTTAAGATCTTAGGCAAACATACATGTGAGTTTTTTAAAGTGCCATAATGCAATATGTCATATTTTATGTATTTTTTTACATTTCCCCACAAAAAAGTCAGTTGAAATCAAATCTGGAGAACGAACAGGCGTGGACCCGAACACCTCGACCAATCAAGTTATGTTTAAATATTTGGGGTGTAGCTCCGTCCTGCTGAAACCAGGTTTTAATAATAAATGATATAAGAATTAATTAAAAAATATTTAAATTGCGTGGATTGGTTGAGGTGGTCAGTTTACCTGGCCTGCTCGTTCGCCAGATTTGCCTTTAAGAGTATAGAGTTTTTGAAAGTCGAAGGGACATTCTGAACATCTCTTAAGAATAATAGACGATAAAAATTAAAAATAAGTTTTAAGTAATTTTTTCAATGTATATTGTCATCATGCATAAAAATATTAGAGACTGTCTTTGACATATTGCAAATTAACTTTTTTTAAAATCATCCTTTTTTTTAATTTCACTAATGGAAAAATAAGGTCCAAAAAAATTTTTTAAATTTTATTTTGACAGGCTGTATTTCAGTAAAAAAAGGTCGTATTGACAGTCTAAAATAACATTTTTAAAGCTTTAAGATTCGAGCGGTAGGCCGGTGTTTATGTTAGTGAGCTTATCTTTAAACGTAAAAATTCCGTATCGATAAGGTAGACTAAAAAAAAAGGGTATTAGTGCGAGACAAATTTTGAATATTGTGAATTACCATGGATGTTGATCCCGGGGGGTCGCCCCCCGGAAATAATTTTTCGCCAGTGCAATTAGACCATAATGTTAATTCAACAAAAAATAAAGATAATAATAAAACAAAATTTAGATATAATAACCGGGATACAGGACCCTTTAACGTTTTTATTGAAAATATTTCGCCTGACTTTAAGGGCAAGCTATGTGCAATTAAGGTAAATGATATCATTTATTCAGATCATCCGGAATTGGATAATCACATTAAGGAGATAGATAGCGTAGGGCGTAATAGGGTAAGAATATCTTTTAAAGATGGCCAATCTGCCAATCGGCTAGTGGTAAGTAATAATTTAATTAAACATAACTTGGAAGCTTACATTCCCAAATTCTTGGTTACTAGACAGGGCGTATTAAAAGGAATCAATCCAGAGATTCCTGATGAGGTCTTAAAAATAAAATCAAACAGTTTGATCAGCACTGTATTTTCGAAATTTCTTCAATAAATAGAATTAAAAAAACTGTTATTCATAAAGTTACCAACGAAAAGATTTTAGTAAATACCAAATGTGTTATCGTAACCTTTAGATCTCAAACCCTCCCAAAATATATTGCAATTGGACATGTTAGGGTTGAAGTTAGCCCATATATTCAAAAAGTTATATTGTGCTACAACTGCTTCCGATATGGTCATTCCAGCAAGCAGTGTAAAGGCAATACAAGGTGCCTTAAATGCAAGGGAAATCACAAAATGGAAAATTGCACAGTAGACACTGAAATAATGTGTTTTTACTGCGATTCTAACCACGGTACTAACGAAATAAAAAAATGTTCCGAATTCACTCGTCAAAAACTTATTAAAAAAATATGGCTGAGCAAAATATTATACATAAGGAAGCAGAAAAAAATTTTCCCAAAAAGTCGTATGCTTCAATTGTCTCTCAAAAACCAGCTAGTGTTTTAAACAATAGCTATACAGACAATATAAGCACACAAATCTTTAGGTCAACACCACCTGAAAAAAGCGGAAGCATTCAACATAGTCGTTTTAGTTTTACTCAATCTAATATTCCACAAAAGAGACGAAGACCTTTGTCCCCCAATCCTACCCAAGAAGAACATAATCGCATACTAACTCAATATAACACATCTCAAACTTCAGGACCTATTTTTAATGATCCTATATATAAAAACACCTTAACAAGCACTGACTTATCTCAAAATAATAGTCAAGATAGTATAAGCAATATGGTAGAAATGGTTATAACTATACTTAATGTATTAAAAGAAAAACAAAGTTTTGAATTTGATAAAGAAGAAGTAGCCTCAATCATTAAACAAAAAGCTAGAAATAACTATACCTAAATAAACACTTGGTTTAATTTGGGCAAAAAAAAAATCTATATATATATATATATATATATATATATATATATATATATATATATATATATATATATATATATATTTTTAAATAAATTTTTAACAATGAATGATACAATAAAATTTGTTCAATGGAATTGTCGATCAGCAATAGCTAATAAAAACAGTTTGGAAAATCTCTTAGCCCAAAATAATATTGACATCGCATTGCTCTCCGAAACTTGGTTTAAACCAGGTAAATTCGTTTCGTTTCCTGGATACAACGTGATTCGAAAGGATCGCATAGACGGAAGGGAGGCGTCGCCGTCCTTATTAAAAATAATATTAAGTTTGCTGAGATTAACGGACCTAATTTTAATGATATTATGTACACTGGTGTAATAATTAAGCTTAAAAACGGTCAAGAGGCGACCTTACTGTCTGTTTATGTTAAACCGCAAACAAAAATCTGTTTAAACACTTGGATAAGGTTTTTTGATATGGTAAAAGCTCCTTTCTTGATTGGAGGGGATTTTAACGCCCATCATGTAGCATGGGGATGTTCAGATAATGATATTTATGGCTCTGTTTTATTAAATGCAATAGATGAAAAAACATAACCTATCTAAACACGGGGAAATATACTCATATTAATCATTTCGGGGGTGAAAACTCAGCTATAGATTTATCTCTAGCATCTCCATGCCTAAGGCCTTATTTAGAATGGGACACTATGGAAGATCCATCAGGATCAGACCACTTACCTATAACAATAACATGTAGCATTGCACCAAAACTTACTATCCTAAATCAACATAAAAAATGGAATACCCAGAAGGCAGACTGGGATACGTTTTACATTGAATGTATTAATGAATTCTCAAAATCAAAAAAGTATACATATACAGAATTTATTACAACACTAAATAAAGTTATAGAACAGTCCATTCCATCATTTGAAAAGAAAAAGGTAAAGGGAAAAAATGGTAAGTTTTGGTGGAATGATAGATGCGACAAAGTAGTATTAAGTAGAAAGGAAAAGTATGTATTATATAAGAATAATCCTAATCTAGAAAATTTTATTTCCTATAAAAAAGCGGACGCCTTAGCTAAAAAAACTCTTAAAGAAGAAAAAAGGAAAAGCTGGCAAAAATATTGCAGCAGCCTAAACAAAAACACACCAATAAAAAAAGTTTGGCAAAAAATTAGTAGCTTTAAAAATCGCCGACAAGAAAACTACCAACACACCACAGTGGATGACCCATGGATAGAGGAATTTCATGAAAATCTCACGCCGAATTATGTACCCAATGATATGACCTTTACCGAAACACCCGAAGAAGATATGTGTTTATGTCAGCCATTCCAGATCGAGGAACTTAACCGAGCTCTCAAAAATAAAAACAACACTGCTCCAGGGATCGATAACATACAATACTCCATGTTATCAAATCTGCCCCATTTTGTAAAAAAAATCTTGTTACAAATATTCAATGATATATATGACGGAAAACAAAGCATACCTGAAGATTGGACAAAATATATTATAATTCCTATCTTAAAAGCTGGTAAGCCTCTAAGTTTGGCCTCCTCATATCGGCCCATCGCCTTAGCGTCATGTATACTCAAAACATATGAACGAATTCTAAAAAATAGAATGGAATTCTGGATGGAAAAAAATAAAAAATACCCAGTCACACAGAAGGGCTTTCGAAAACTTTGCTCCACACAAGAAGTGATAGCTGGCTTAATTACTGATATACAGCTGGGATTTACAGAAAACTATAGTACATCGGCAGTGTTTATTGACATTAAGGGAGCATACGACAACATTATCCTTGATATTTTGTTTACAAAATTACTTAAAATTGGTTTTCCACAAAAGATGGTGCGAAACATAAAAGCTCTCTACAGCGTTCGACATTTGTATATAAGGACAACAGAAAATCTTACAGAACCCAGATTGTGTAGAACGGGAATTCCCCAGGGAAGCATTCTAAGTCCATTATTATATATTATTTACACATATGACCTGGAATCCTATTTTGATACTAATATTAAAATTCTTCAATTCGCAGACGACGTCTGCATATATACAAAGGATAAACTTATTGAAAACTGCCATTCAAAATTAAAAAATAAATTATTGAAAATTTTGCCATGGTTTCAAGAGAATGGGCTAACTCTGTCTCCAGAGAAATCAGTTTTTTGTACTTTTACTAGGAGAAGAACTACGCTACCTAACACCATCACGATAGGAGAAAATTTAACAATACCTTACAGAAATACTGTAAAATATCTCGGAATCCAACTGGACAAAAAACTGCTTTGGAAAGACCATATTCAGTATTTGATTAAAAAGGCTGAAAATGCTCTTAACATTATAAGGGTAGTAAGCCACAACAAATGGGGAGCTGACCCTAATATCGTCTTGATGTTTTACAAGGCCTATATTAGATCAATTTTGGATTATGGATGTCAGTTCTACGGCTCTGCAGCAGATACTCATCTAAACAAAATCGAGGTAATTAAAAATAAATGTTTAAGATATTGTGTTGGATTCTTGAATAGTACCCCAGTCGAAGTAATAGAAGCAGAAACAGCCGAGCCTCCTCTATCCTTAAGAAGAAATTATCTCACGGATAAGCTACTTTTAAAATTAATATCTAAGAATAGTTTTTTGATTAATAATGTACATAAACTCACTGTCCTAAACTATACAAATTCTTACTGGCGTTTAAAAAAAACTCCATTGTTAGTAATAAGTTACTCCTGGATCACTCAAATTAAAGAAAAAATTTATTCTTCAGAAATGTCACCTCAATTTGACATCAAAGAAGATTATTACAAATACTTTCCTAAAATAGAAATTAAAAACACAAGAAATTTAAATCCAATAATATTAAAAAATGAATTTTTAGAAAACATTAATACCATTTATGCAAATTATGAGCATATCTACACAGATGGCTCTGTTCTAAATAACAAAACGGCTTGCACTTTTCTTCATAAAAATACAAATTTTGTTAAACAAATGAGACTTTATGATGAAGCCTCTATATATACTGCTGAACTTTGGGCTATCTGGGAGGCTTTGATGTATTGTCTAGAATATGAGGAAAATCATAACTTTGTTATATTTACAGACAGCAAAAGTGCATTAGAGGCATTAAAAAATTGTTATATTAAGGTTCCTACAAATTATATAATAAAAAATATTCTAAATACATTTGTGATACTAAAAAATAGATTTAAAAATGTTAGTTTGGTCTGGACTAGGGCCCATTGTGGCATCGAAGGAAATGAATTAGCTGATAAATATGCAAAAGAAGCAATATTGTTAAACGTTTTTACTAAAAATTTTCTGTTGCCATTTACTGATATTTTTTCTATTTCAAAACACCGAATATTTAATAATTGGCAGGATGCTTTTAAAAGATCAAATAAGGGCTATTACTATAAAAGTTTATTTCCAAATATTCAGAAAAAACCTTGGTTTTACCATGAAAGTAATAAAAATTTTGTAAGAATAATTTCACGCTTAAGAAGCCACCATGGACTTTATCCGGTTCACATGAAAAAAATAGGACTTATAAATAATGAACACTGTGTATGCGGGGAAGTTGGTGACGTAGATCATCATATACTGGGTTGCGATCTCCACGGTAACCAAATTTCCATCTTATTTAGATATTTATCAAAAGAATTAAAAAATCCATTTAATATTAGCACAATATTATTGTCAGAAAACATTAGTTTTTATAAGGTTTTGTATCAATTTATGTTAAAGGCAAAAATAACAGTTTAAAAAAAATAGTAAAAGACGAAAAGAAACATTACTAAACCAATACAAAAAGAAAAAAAAAAAAAGAAACGGAAAAAAGCAAAACAAAAAAACAAAGAAACAACCAAAAATATTTAGATTGAATATGTATTAGATAAACGTTGTTGTATAAGTTATAATTAATTTTAAGAATCTATTAGTTGTAATGTAATGTACATATATACCCCTAATCTCGGTAAACTTAAAATTATATAACAAACAAAGAGAGAAGCTGGCCAGTTGGTTAAACCAGTGCCATAAAACCTAACTAAAAAAAAAAAAAAGCTTTAAGATTCTAGTCTTGAGATCTCTTCCAAAATTTTTTTGGAGTCGGTTGACAACCCAAAGAAATTGGAAAAGAAATTTTCAAATTTTTTTTCTTTGAAGTCCACGATTGTGGAAAAAAATGTTTAGCTAGACCATCATATGGGTTGGATTGTCTGCTCGTTCAACTTTAATTTGCTTTTTTTAAATCCCCTGTAAGTCCATTTTTTGCAGAGATATCGAATTTAAAAAAAAAATACAGGTAATACAGAGAATTAGAGGACAGTTTCGAAATCTGGAATAAATCTCCTACAAAAAACTGTTAGGATCGTTAATTTTTTTTTAATTCTTGATATAAACTTGAAAAAAAAAACAGGTAATTTACGGTTTTTACAAAGTTATAACTGTAACACTTCGATATACCCACAATAATCCTATAAAACGGTTTTATTGTAAAGCAATTAAACTTTCAAAAAAATTAAAGGGCCAATTTTTTTGACCCTAAACGTTTTACAATCACAATCATGTTAAAAATTTTAAAAAAAAAACGTTTTTTTTTGACATTTTAACAGCAAGCAACGATAAAATTTGCAAAAAAATTCTAAAAAATGTCAATTTTTTTTCTTTGTCTAATCAATGTCCAAATCGTTTTTTATGTAGTTGAGACTTTTACCGTGCTACAGACCAAAGAGCTAGCTGATGCAAGAAGACAAGTAGGACGATGTAGTGAGAGTGATATACCCCACGGCACCATCAAAGATCAATTAATTACCCTTTTTGGACAAAATAGCATAAACCAAAATGACCAACATGGTGCTTATTTGACCGGTGGCGACACTCTGCTAAAATTAAATTTAGGTCACATTTAGGTGTTGCAAAAGCTGAATTTAGTTGAAAATGATAAAACATCGTCTCAAATTTTCGAAAGCGTTTCAAAAAAAAAAAATTTTTTTCGATTTTTTTTTTGCAAATTTTATCTTTGCTTGCTGTTAAAATATCAAAAAAATTCGAATCATTTTTTTTGTTTTTAACATGTTTGTGAAACATTTAGGGTCCAAAAAGTTGGTTCTATAAAATTTTTTAAAAGTTTGATTGCTTCATACAAAAAAAACTGTTCCTAGATCAAATTAAAATTTTACAGGGTTGTTATGGGTATATCAAAGTGTAAAATTTATGTTCAACATTAGTCCTATCACCAAAATTCGCAGTTGCGCAGATAACTTCGTAAAAAACCGTAAATTGACTGTTTTTTCTGTTTTTTTTTTTAAAGTTCATGTTAAGAATTAAAAAAAGTTAACAATTCTAACAGTTTTATGTAGGAAATTTAATCCAGATTTCGAAACTGCCCTCCGATTCTCTATAAGACCATTGGTTGATGAGATATCGGTGGTTGAATGCAAAATGGTCCCTTTTCATTTAAAATTCGATATCTCTGTGAGGAATGGACTTACAGAGGATTTAAAAAAAGCAAATTAAAGCTGGATAAACAGGTAATCCAACCCCCCAGCTAAAAAAAAAAATTTCCACAATCCTGGGGTCAAAAGAAAAAAAAATTAGAAAATTTCTTTTGCGCGCCATTTCTTTGTATTCGCAACAATCGCGGCTCCAAAAAAATTTTTGGCAAAAAGATCTCAAAACTAAAATCTTAAAGCCTTAAAATGATTTTTTTAGATTGTCGATATGACCACTTTTCACTAAAATACAGCCTGTCAAAAATCTCCAAAAAATTTCGTTTTTTTTATGAACCTTTAATTTTTTTCATTAGTTTATTATAAAGACATCAAATCATCATCATCACTTACATATCATTCGAAATATTAAAGGGATCTCTATCTGGTGATTTCGGAGGCGGCGGCGGGGTATCCTCCTGAAGAACATTGATGACACCAGCTTTTCCCAACAGAATTTTAGATTTTTTGACATGCGGATGGGGAATTTTAACCTTTACAGGAGTTGGCTGCCCTGCAACCTGCTTAGAAGGGTCTATATCGTCAGGGATACCTACGAGTAAAAAAATAATAATAAAGCGAGTGAGTAATAAAAAATTTAAATGTTATTACCCAAGATTATATTCTCATCGTTTGGATCTAATGTAAGAATTGACGGTTTGGGTATATTGGTCATATTTTCGGCATCCCAGATGACATCATCCTCCCATCTACCATAGACCAAATCTTCATTTTCTACTGGAAAGATTGAGTACCACGTGTCGTCTTGTTCTTGATCATTTCGTGGTTTTGCAGGCATACTAAATAAAATATTTAGTATTATTATTATTATATAATTTAATCATTTAATAGTATATTCAAAGAAGAAAAGTAATATACAGGGTGTTTGGGAAACCGTGGGAAATCTCCCGGATATAAAAGGGTTAGTACTAGGGACTCAAGAATGACTTACATCTGTGTTTTCGGTTTAATTCCAGCTAAGGTAGGGTTGGGTGTCGGCGGCATTCTTACATTACCACCTACTTAACCGGCTGGCTAAAGGCTTGTGCCGTTCATTTCCACCCGGGAAACCCCAAAGGCTGCATTTGTTTTACTATTTAACTTTGTAAAACCTAGAAATTAAAAAAATATATATATATATATATATATATATATATATATATATATATATATATATATATATATATATATATATATATATATAATTAAAACTTGATTTTTTCTTTGGGGATGAGGTTTTCTGTTTAAATTTTAAAAAAACAATATTTCTTTACGTTTCGCACCTACATGGAGGGCTTTTTTAAAAGATTTTTTATTGTATTTTCATGATTTTAAAAAAATAATTTATTTTATTTTGTTCACTTTTTTTTAAATCAAAAGTACGTACCCCGAAGAAAAAATATTGTTGGCATTATTTATAACAGGTAGATGCACACTTGGTAGCCGGAAGGATGAGTATTTTAATTTGTGTTTTTTTTTAAAAATATTTAATAAAATTTATAAATGAAAACAATTTTAAAATGCTTATGCTATGTACCAGATAATTTTCAATTTTAGGGGCAAGTTTTAATTTTTTTTTTTTAAATAAATTAAATTATAATATATTTGGTTTTGGGTTGCGTCTTTTTGTTGTTTACGCAATTGTTATTTTTTTGATATCAATCATTTCCTTTATAGTAAGTTTATGGTAGTTTTTGTCAAAACCAGTATTTTAGTTTTTTTAAAGTTAAAGGTATGTTTGGTTTTTGGGCGGGTTTGAAAAATTTAAATTAAAACCAAAACTGCAATTCACCCTTTTTAGCAAACAAAATGGCAAAATAAATTTCTTAGATAGGACAATTATAAGAAATCAAGATAACCCCAAAATAAAAACAATTTGGTACACCAAACCAACATGGTCTGGAAGATACCTAAATTATAATTCAACCACCCGTCAAATAAAAAAAAATATGTCATTATAGGATTAGCAGATAGGGCAACAGTTAACATCTCCTGAATACAGAGGAATAGCACTAAATAAGGTCAGAGCTGTTCTAAAAAAAAAATTTTCCCAAGAAACTCATTAACAAAATAATAAAAAAAAGATACAAAATTTTACAACAAAGGAACCTCTAACAATAAACAAGAAAAAGTGGAAGATAAAAATATATTGCTATGCCATATACAAATAATTTATCAGAAAAAATTAAACATATTCTAAATAAACATAAAATAACGGTATGTCAAAAGGACAAAACCTTAGTAAATCAGTTGTTTACAAAATTAAAAAGTCAAACACCTCACAAAAAAGTCAAATGTTGTTTATGCAATTCCGTGTTCAAATTGCCCAAAACCCAAATATATAGGTATGAAAAACCCAACATCTTAACAATCGTTTAAATGGTCACAAATCCCAAAAAACCCGGCTTCTACCGCATTACACAAACACGAACACAAAACCCAAAAACATCCCTTTTAATTTTACAAAAACTAAAATACGGGATTTTGACAAAAACTAGCATAAACTTACTAAAAAGGGAAAATTTATTCATATCAAAAATAACAATTGCGTAAACAACAAAAAGACATTGACAACCTAAGCCAAATATAATTTAATTAAATAGTTAAAAAAATTAAAACTTGTCCCTACAAATTAAAAATTATCTGGACTACATAGCATAAGCATCTTTAAAATTGTTTTCGTATTTATAAATTTTCTTAAGTTTTTTTTTACTATAAAAACACAAATTAAAATACTCATCCTTCCGGCAAACCACAGTGTGCATCTACCTGTTATAAATAATGCCAACAATATGTTTCTTCAGGGTAATGTACTTTTGATTTAATAAAAAAGTGAACAACAATAAAATAAATTATGTTTAAGTTTTAAAATGTATGTCTTATCATGTAATTGTTAGTATTTAATTGTTATTGCACGTAAATATAATGAAATAATTTAGACTGCATAATTTTTACAAATGTAAATTGTCCTATATTCTTATATTATTATTTTAAGTTGTATGCCTGATGATATATTTTTTTTGTAGATGATATTTTTAAAATTATGAAAATACAATAAAAAAATCTTTTGAAAAGCCCTCCATGTAGGTGCGAAACGTAAAGAAATATTGTTGTTTTAAATTATACAGAAAACCTCATACCCAAGAAAAAAAACAATCAAGCTTAATTAGAATAAATGGTTTAAATATATATATATATATATATATATATATATATATATATATATATATATATATATATATATATATATATATATATATATATATATATATATATATATATATATATATATATATATATATAATTAGAAAGTTGATCCTAGTGTCTTAAAAACTGTAGGCCATATAAAAAGGTAAGATAAAAACAAACACTAACCCTTAAATAAAAACTAGATTTTAAAAAGTAACTACAAAATCCGCCTGTTTTTGAGAAAGCTATAGCGACAAAGAAAAAAGGTACAAATACAGGTACATATACTATAAAGCAAGATTATCATTATTTTTTGTTTTTCAAAAATTTTCTAAAATTACTCTTTTTAATAATTGAAAATTAACAAAAAAAAAAGGAATAAATTATATTATATTGATAAATATGAACACTATGATGGTAAATATTTAAACTAAAATTTATAGAAAACCTACACATATCAACAAAATTTAAGTACATATTTGTTTAACAAATGCTTAAATTTTAACTCTATACCTAAAGTCGAAAATTTCTGTCAGTAACTCATTTAATACCGGCCACCCAACCGACGAAGCGGCTGAATAAAAATCTAACACTAGTTAATGATTTTTAAGCCTATGATATACTTTTCCGCTCAAATAACAGTGAACCGGCCAAAAGTTTCATCGCCACGTTGTCATAATTCGCGAGAATAAGTTACCAGCCAGCGATCGCATTTAAAATAGCACGGCAATTTGTATTGAAATCATTGTTATCGAGGAGACAATAAATGTGGCAACACACATCCTTTAGTTTACAACTTGAACAGACTCGAAAATAAGCGTATCGACAGGGTTTTCGTGGTGTTCGATGATTTTATTTAGTTATTATTGATTACGGACAGATTTTGTAAGTTTAAATTTTAATTGCTATACAGGCTATTTTCTAAATATTGTAAATTTCTAGTTTTCGTAGTATATAGATATTGTTTTGTGTCAATTTTATTATAGTTTATCTTATTTAGTGCATATAATTGTATATAAAGATATAGTGTTGTTAAGTGCTTTTAATTCAGTAAACTATGAATATTAACCAACCTTCAACTAGTAATTCGCCTACAAAAAAAACTCACTTAACTGTCCACTTTGGATTCTGCAGAGATAGGTGTAACTTTAACAAAAGTTTTTTCGCGTACGGTATTCAGAGTTTTAAAAGGCAAATAAACACTATTAGTAATTATTCGGATAACTGGGAAATGCGATTTTTTCGCTATTTTTTGCACACTCCCCACTTTCCGATTGTTAAACATGAATTAGAAGTTGTTTTTTGGCTGCCTCTTATAGTATTTCAAAATAATAATAATTAAATTTTTTAATTACATTCTGTCATTTGTACGAAAACATATTTAAAAAACCCCATACTATTTTAATATTAAAAATCAGAAAAGTAAAAAACCTTAATTTTCAATAAAAAAATTTGGGACCTAAAACGTTTTTAAATCCAAATTCAAATCGAAATTTAAAAATTTCCCCAGAACCCCCAAATAATTTCCCTTTTTTTTGGGAAATGGTGTATTAAAACGTATTTAATATATAATTTAAAACGGGGGCCAATTTTTGCTTTTTTAACCCCCGTTTATTTTAATAAAACCATTGGTTTTTTTGGCCGGCCCCCTGGTTTTAAAAAAAAAAAAATTTTTTAATTTTTAAAATTTCATTATCGAAATTTTTTTCTCCATTTTTATTGAAAATTTCGGAAAAACCCAATTAAAAATTTCCCCAAAATTTTCCTTTGGAAACTAAATTTCCCGGAAATAAACCTTTTATGACATTGTTATGAGGTATGGGATCTTGCTTCGCCGGGGCCCGCACGTTTGATCAAAAAAATCCATTTAAAAATGGAACCGAAAAGACCCGAAATAGTTATTGGGTTCTACAAGCTGATGATTTCAGGGCTTTCTTATATAGTGGATATTTTTGATGAAGCAATGCGTGCAAATATCGTATTTAATATTGAATTTGCAAGATCGGTGGTGAATTGGCAAGTCGGTTTTAACTTGGGTTGTCTATCGTTCTGTTTACGTCTTTTTTAATTTATGTTGGCTGAAATTATTATTTTTTTATTTGCAAAATAAAATCGGAAAAGGTAAAATGAAAGTAAAATGTATTTTTTTTTTTAAAAAATATGAGAAATCGCCAAAAAACTCAAATTTGTTATAACCTCAAAAAGGAGGTGAAAAATTTTGCAAAAATGTACAATTTTCATTAACGAATAATAACCAAAATAATATAGGGGTTGTTACTAATTTAAAGGGTTGATGAAAATGTGAGAAAATAACTTTTGTTTGTAAAAAATATTTTCATGATTTGACGAAATTTTATCATTTATTTTTTGAAATGCACACGCCACTGGAATTGATTCCCCTGACGCCGCACAACCCGGGGCACGATGCGTCATTGACAGAAATTTTGGACTTGAGGTATAATTATCCAATAGTGGTAAAAAAGGAGTTGTAAAAACTTTTTTTGATAAAATTAAAATAACTTGTTCTGATCAAAATAAAGAAAATAAAAAAGATAATTCAGAAGTTTAAAATGATTATCCTCTTGACTTCTAAAATTTAAACATCCAAATTTAAGACAAAATTAAAATAAAGCTATTACAAATCTATTTTTACCATATTCCTGGCTTATCAAATAAAATTCAGTGAATAGGTAATAAATTTAATATTCATACTATCTCTAAAACACAAAATACTATTAGATCTCAGGTAACAAAAACAAAACCATACAATATAAATGAAAACACAAAATATGTTATTTATAAGATCCCTTGTGAATGTAATAATTTTTTTATAGGTAAAACTTCCAGACCATTAAACAAACGCATAAGAGAACATACATTAAAAACACAGAATTCCACAAATCAAAAATGTGTCAGTACGCATTTGATAACAAGCACATAATAAACTGGAATGTTTTTAGTATTTTAGCAAAGAAAACTTGTTCAAAAAAACGTAAAATAAAAGAAAGTGCATTTATATTATTAAATGAAGATAAATGTGTAGCATCAATATCTATTAATTTAAATAATACATGGTTACCAATGCTTGATGCTGAAGTAATTTCTGGTAAACCTAAAATCAATTAACACACCACCTCACCTTGTTTGTCTTTTTGAAAACCATTAATCTACGAGTCGAAACAAAGTAATATGTCCTACGTTACCTAAAAGGCGAAAAGAACCTTTAAAACGGTCAGTGTTAAATCCACCATAGTTATAGTCTGACAACCGTATCTGTGACAGTGCGGCGTCGGTAAGGGGAAGGAAGTTGTAAACCAAACATGGCGTACCTCATTCATAAAAAGCACAGCGGCGTGCGGATTTTCCAAAAGTTCAGGAATATTTTGTAATTTGTTTAAATGAAATAATGTGTACAGTATACATTTATCTTTTATTTAAAATATATTTTAAATGTATGGTCGTCACCAAAAATAAAGGCATTTAAAGACCATCAGTAACAATTTCACAAAATATTTCATGGAAAGTTAAAAATGCAGAAAAACGTCATCATCTAATCGTTTTTTTTTTTTTTGTTTACCTCTAAGATAGGCGGTATTTTTAATTTTTGGTAATAATTCAAAATGAGGAAACTTCGTTCTACGTTCCCCGTAGTATTATCATTGCAATTTTTGATAAGTGACAAAGAAATTTATAAAATAAAACTTACTAAGTAAGCATTACTATTACTATAATGTTAAATCATTATCTACCCATGTCTCGTCCAAATAAATAATATTTCGCCGTTCTTGGCGATATTTTCGTATTTATGTATATATTTGTACCGCCAATGTAATATATTAGGACGCTCCATTAATTTTTTTTTATTTGAATTACGCCAAAACAAAACCGTTTGATATTAGTAACGTCCTAAGTGTTTCCCTAGAATATAAAAATTTAAATCTTCTCGAAATCTTTGCAACAATTTTCTACTTGTCGAGACAACCTCAATTTAAGATAAACCTATTTATCATATGTCTATCACTTGAAAATCAAAATTTTTATTCTTCTCGACAAGAGAAAGACGCCGTGTTTTTTTAGGACTGGATAACATTTGATTGGGGTTATTTTCCAACCTTTCCTTGTCTTCTTTATTAATTTTTCGTACAGTTGATACGGCAACTCCGGTGTAAAGAGATACCCGATCAAGCTTACGTTTAAGTGGCAATTTTAAAGAATTGCTTGCGGCTTCTTTATCGCAAACCCTATTAACAAAATAAAACAAAAATAAAATGGACAAAAGTATATTTAAAAGTAGCTTTTATTTAATTTATGAAAAGCCGTATGCTTTATTCTGTGTATAACAGTGTTAGTTCTGAAATAAAAGCGTATTACTCAGTCTTTATTTAGTGACAAGCGGGTTGCCTAATCATCGAGACTTGCCCGCTTTCTTTGTTACTTGCCAACAGCTTAATAAAAACAATACTTTTTTCATATTTTTGATGTAAAAAATGGTATGAAGACGAATAAAGACCCTCTTCGTAAAAAATTTTGCAAACAGATGACTTGCCAACTTTAGTTGCCGCTACATATTATAAAGCTTTCTTTTTCGTATATTTAATTTTTAAACCCAATAGAAAAAACATGATTAAATTTGTTTATGTTAAAACAATAGTAATACTATTAAAATACTATTTAAAAATCAAATAAGAACTAAAAAATGTATATACAAGGTAGAAAAACAAAACACAACAAAACAAGCAAAATTTCACAACACCAAATTTAACACTTAGAAATAAGGATAAAACCTTCGACCTCCGACACTGAATGTTTAAATATTCGACACTCCAAGAGAGGAACCAGAAACAGCGCAAACACTTCCAATCACAAGTAAATTTACCCCATAGAAACAAAACATGTGACAAGCTCCACCAACCAGGTTCGTTTACTTCGCAACTCGACAAGCCTTTTGTTTGATGTTGCCAGTTTAGACAAAATCGATAAGGTCTTTGGCAAATAATTACCTAATAACATAATATTCCTTAGTTAAACAAAATAGATATTAAATAAAATTAAATATATAACAACCAATTTAATTCTGTTTTTTTAAATATTTTATTTTGTTATTGTAAAAAAAATATTTTAACATTAAAATTACTACTTGAATATATAGTAGTAAGTACTATTGCTTTCTTGTAGTTAAACTTGGCATACACACATATATTCGTTCGAAATAGTTTAAATTCCTTTCGCTGCTACAGTTAAGTTTGTCAGACTATACGTTGTATTGTTGTTACCATAGAAACGTTTGTAAACCTGATTGCTACTAAAAATCTGTAAACCTAAGATTCGTGTTTTTATATGAGGAGTTACAGGACAATATTAAAGCAAAATAAAGTATTTTGGTAGCAAATACAGAAAAAACACAATGTAGAAACAACAACACGATATGCAAAACATCAAATAAGAATAAAAGTTATTTAACTCTATCAATTGAATCGTTCAATTTCTCAATAATAAATAAATATTAATTTTTGTTATATGTTGGATAAGTGTGGATGTTATAAAAAAATATAATTTTAAAAATTCTAAATCATATTTAACATCGTGTATACATTCATATCCGTTTTTTGGGAATTTTCAATCCCCAAATAAGGCATAATTTTAGAAAATTCTTAAAAAACAATAAATAATGATCTCCTTCATTTTTATTGTCGAGTAATTTAATATATGTATGATATTTTCATCTCTTTTTTCCTGGTCTCTATTACTGTCAGTGTATGTGTTTACCTTATGTTTAATATCATTTCCATCCCACACAACATCATCTTCCCAATGTAGCTGAGTGACCATGAGGAACGCATCATCAGGGAACTGCTCTTCTTCAGGCACCTCTTCTTTTTTAATTTCCTAGGAACAAAAAAAAACATTGATGAAAAATCGTTCATTCCTCGGGGAAAAATATCTTGTACCTCTTTTTCGTCTTGAACTTTAAATCCATAGTTAAAACCTTCTCCAGTTTCAGGTACTTCCAACATATCGTACCATATCTGTGCTGGTCCAAATCTCCAATCAGCCGCCTTTGGCCCGGATTCATCTTTCTTTTCGGTTTCTGGCTTGTTATTCTCACTATGTTGTTCTACTGGCTTTAGGAACTTTTCCTAAAATGTGTTAACTCTTGATAAATTTGTTTTTAAAAGGTTTGTCCAGTATTACGCGAACAATTTTATGGGTTTAAATGATCAAAAATATACTTTATCTTAAGTTTCTGGTTTTTAAATACATCTAAAATCAAATCACGGATCTTAGAAATCAGTGTTTACCTCATCATCACTTTTAATCTGCTCGGGCGGAATATTACTAGCGTAATCGAAAAACCAGCCGCGATTTTTCGGTTTTTCGTCATCCGATGAATCTGAATCGTGCTGGTTTTCCTTCTGTTTCCGTTTCCTTCTCTTTTTTCGTACGTTTTTCCAAATGTTGGGCAAGCTGCTTGGTTTTCCTGGACCAAACAGCCTTGAAAACCTCAACACCTAAAAATTTGGTAAATTAAATTAGTGATGGAACGGACTCATGTTTCACCGGACTACCGAACTCCGGACTTCCGGCCGCCCAGCGAACCGGATGCCGGAAGTCCAGCGCCGAACTCTATGCCTTTTTTCCTCAAAAAAAAAATAAAATATTAATCGGTGCTACTTACATTTAAATGTCAATAAAAGATAATAAAGTACCAAGGAAATATTGTAAACTAAGAGTTTTCTTACAAAGACAATTGACAGGCAAAGTATTCAGCTAGAGTAATATCATAGTCATAGTATTATGGCAACCTTATTTAAAGGATAGCCACACTTAAAAAATTCTAAAGAAAAGCTATAAAAATCACCAAAAATTCGTTAATTTATAATGAATTTTATAAATTTTTAAAATCATAAACAATTTTGTAGAATAGTTTACTTATATAGCCTCCAAGATTCTTAAAAATCCTTATTTGCTAATTGGGAATTGACACTGGCAAGCAACATATAAACCAATAGAACTGCTTGGGCTTAGCTGGGACTCCCCCATAAACCAATAAAAATGAGAAATTTTGTCTGGTATTACCCTAAACTAATTGAGCTAGGAATTCCCCCATAGATGAAAACAAATATAGAAATGTGGAGCATTATTTTTTCTTAAAATATCACCTAATTTGATACTTTAAATATGTTATATTTAAACTGTTTTTTAATTAATATGTGTTAGTAATAATAACTAATAAATTAATGTCAAGTAATAAAAGTAAAGTGTGGGCTTTCTTCGAAATATGTCAAGATAATAAGTGTTTGGCCAAGTGCAAGTTATGTAAGAATAAGTTTTCTCGTGGAGTTGAAGGAAAATGTGCTTCGACCTCTCCATGAATTAGGCATCTAAAAATATCTCATGCAAGTGATTACAATACCCATTTTATGAACAAAGATGAGTGTAATAAACCAGGTACTAGTAAAAGTATCACTCTGGAACCTGTGACTAGGCAACCTACTTTACAGGAATTCACAAGTTCAAAAAAAATGTGGGACATTAATGACAAGAAGGCATGGCAAATTCATTACAAACTAGCAGAAATGATTTGCCTAGATAATCAACCTTATTAAATAGGTAGTGAAAGTTGCTTCATACAAACTTTGCAATTAGTAGTCATGGATAGCATTAAACGTCAACGGGCTGTATCAGATTTGATTGCAGTTGCAAAACGAATAGCTACCCACTTTGGACATTCTTCTAGCTTGGGACAAGTTGAAAAATTCAAGAGGAGCATGGTTTTCAGTCAAAGTTATAAGATTACCAAGATGGAACTCACATTCTATGCTGGAAAGATTGCAAGAAAATTCATCATTTATTGTGCTGAACAAGAAAATCTTGGCTTTAACAGTTTAACCAGTTACCAGTGGGAATTACTAAACTCCGCTGTAAGACTTTTGAGACCCTTTGAAGAATGACAAAAACAGTTAGCTCTACAGAATCAGTAATTTCAGATGTTATTCCTATTATAACTAGTTTACAGGGGTTTCTTTCTGCTGACTCAACCTCATACATGGGAACAACTAGGGATGCCCTACTAGAAAACATTGACAAAAGATTTCAATTAATTTACCAGAATCCCAATTATGTCATTGCTACTGTATTGGACCCTAGGTATAAATTAGCATTTTTTCCACCAGAAAATATTTTCCTCGCGAAGCAGTGTGTTTTAAACGAGATAACAAAGTTTAAGGAGATTCCCACTAATAGCACTGAAAATTTAAACTTAACAGCAGTACATGACAGTGATAGTGATGAAGAACCATTGTGTAAAATCATGAAACATCAAGAAGTGCCGTCAGTTTGGACATGTTTTGAAAAATTGCTACTCCTTTTCCTTAATCGGTAATGTAAGTGAAGACCACTAACAAAAAATAGCAGACCAGTTTGAAAATTATCTTAATAAGCCCCTACAGGAGAGAAAGTCTAATCCAATACATTGGTGGAAAGAGCACAAGGATGAGTTTCCAAATGGAGCCCAAGTTCCTAAACGATATTTAAGCGCCCCAGCAAGTAGTGTGTATTCAGAAAGGTTTCAGAAATTGGCAACATTTATGAAGAAAAGCGTTCTAGATTAACCAGTCAAAATGCTGAAAAACTTTATTTATTTGTCATAATTTGAAAAAAGTAAACTCCACCACTCACCCCCTTTCATTTTAAAAATAATGTAGAGGCAAGTAAACTTAATAAACAAAAATCTTCAGTTCTCTTTATGGACATAAACAAAGCCTTCGACAGTGTTTGGTACCACGGCCTGTTATACAAACTATACCTTGCCGACTGTTCAAAACAACTAATCCATCTCATTAATAATTTACTTCAGCAACCGTACTCTAACAGTTAAAGTGAATGACAGCATATCAGAAGAATTCACACCTGGGCAAGGCCTCCCACAAGGATCCCCACTGTCACCATTTTTATGGTAATAACATATACCGTTCTGATATCTACAATCACCAAGTTCAGGTCCAAGATCATTTTTCTCCAGTGAAGTTATGTACTACAATTTGCAGACGATACAGCTCTAGTCTCTCATGGCAAAACGGTAAAACAAAGTACAGAAAAATTTACAACAACTTTAAATAACACTGTTCAGTGGTTTAACAAATGGAGACTCAAGCCAAAACTGACTAAGTCACAGTATGTCATATTTAATCATACTCCTCGACCAAACTCACCATCACTCTTTACGATGTATCAACATCGCTTGCAGCCCCCGTCTACGGCTAAATATCTAGGGATGTTTATAGACAATAAACTAAACTGAATGCCCACTCAGCTGCAGTTAAAAAAATCCACAATCAGTAGAGCTAAAACATTTTTCATTGCTTACCTACAAATCACAAGGCATAAGTAGAGATACAGCTACAAGAATCTACCAATTAATTGCAGTAGACCAATTATTGAATATGACACCCCTTTACCTAAATTGCAAACCATCAGCACTGAAAATTTAAAGGCTGCTCTTAAGACAACAGCCCTGAGGAAAATTACCAAAGATTCGTCACCCTAACAACAGACTTCACAATCCATCTAATACTCTTCTTTATGAGCTGTGCAATATAGAAACAATTGAGGAAAGACTACAAAAGATTAGCTAACAGTTTCGCTGCAAATGAAAATAACATCAACCTACTCACGCCATACCGCTCAGGAACGCAATCCGATGCTCTCCCAGGTGCAAGACACCCTCAATCCACCCTATGGGAAAACTACAGAACAGGGACATTTAGTAATTGTTTTTTGTTTAAATTTGATTGTTTGTTTATGGTCAAATGTGTATTATATTTTATCAATCTTATCGAAATTTAAATCGGTATATATAAAAATAAAGTCTATATGTTTTAATTATGTATGCGAAGAATTCACTGTCGATAGCCTTGAATTATTGTATATTATAAATTCAATAAAGAACGTTAAGTAAGTAAGAAAAGATAATATTTTGATTATTAACATTGTTTTTCCTTTATTTTGTGGAGAATTAGAGATTACCTGTAATCAGTTAATAAATGTAAGTCAGTTTTTTCTATTCAAGATTTTTATTTTTCTCTATTTATATTTCCAATGAATTTATTAAATTATATTTCTTTATTAATAACATTAAAAAATTTCCGATGGCCGGACAGCCGATTTTTTCAGAAAAAATTCGGCTGACCGGAAGTCCGGTGAAGTGGCCGGACTTGCCGATTCGGTACTTAAAATCTGACGTCCGTTCCATCACTAATTAATTATTAAAAATTAGACCTGAAATTGAACTGAATCCATTTTTCTTTTAATTCGGAAAAATTATAGTAACCTCATTTTCCATGTCTGAAATCAGGAAACAATTCAGCAACATCAACATCGGCGTATTTAGAAGGAAGCATAGCGGCTAAAGGTGTATCAAGTTCTTTCTTCCTCGTCCAACAGTATTCCGAGGATGGGGCCACCATAGGGCCATTTATAACAGGAGGTGGCATAAGAGTTTTTGTCACTTTTGGCACATTTTCATCAGCATCATAATTTTCATTTGAGGATAGATCCTAAATAAACCAAAGTAATGATTAAAAATGTTGTTCGACTTCCGCGCAAATATTTCGTCTATTATTGATGATTTCTGTACCAAGAATAGCTAAAATTATTACCTCATCTTCAGCAATTTCATTTATATCAAAAAAATCTTCAGCTGATGGTGACTTTTGATCATCTGAAAAAATATTTAAAAAAAAGTTACAGGAAAACTTAAAGAGAGAATTATCTAATATGATTCCAACTGACATTAAACACCCAAAAAAATTTACAAAATTAGCCTTTCTGAACCCCATTATTGCTACTTACAGCCTTCAGAAAAAAATCCTTCAGAGTCATTATTTGTTTCTTGTTTAACTGACAGCTGTTGACTTTCCTGTGAATCATAGTCACTCTCAGAGCCTTCACGAATCTCTTCACCAATCACTTCTTTAAGGATCGAGCCAAAAGCAAGTCTTAAATACAAAGGAGAAAACATAGGTTTTTAAAATATGTAATGTAATGGTATTATGTATACCAGCTCACCTCCCTCCTTATGTAGCTCATTTATTATTTATTGTGAAATTTTCATATTTTGCAGACGTGCATTTCAGGAAATAATTTTGGTTATACAGGTGTCACAAAAAGTGTGACGTCACGATGGTGCATTTTTTTAAATGGAACACTGTGTATTTTTTTGTATATTTAGGGACCTCTTGTAGACATCTATTTCTTTCTCTAAAATTTTACACAAAATGGTTCAGTAATTCCAGAGAAAAAAAATAAAATAGTAAAAAAACTATTTCACCATTGAATTAAAAATAAATACAGTAGTGCTTGATTAATAAAATTAAACAAAGAACTTATTAAGTAACGTATTATTAGTCGCTTAGGTAATGTTTATTAATTAGGCGGAAATTTAGTGTCAAACTCTTAAATTTGAAAGAACTTTATTTTTCTTATTTTAAATATGAGCCCTGTATATTTTTGGGTCGTTAGATGCAGAATTAAAAAACAAACATTTTTCTAATTATAACCCTATCGATATTCCTAACACATTAAAAGTTATTCGTTGAAAACTCATTTTGGCATCTATTTTAATAGTAATACCATTGAATAAAAGTGAGATGGCTATGAAAAACAATTTATTGACATTGGAGTTTATTTAACTCACAAAATCTTATTTTGACGTACTATAAAAATTCGAGTAAATTATTATTATTTATTAATTAAATCAAATTAATTTAAGAAAAACCTTTAAATATTAAATAATTATTTATTTTTAATTATCAATACTTTAGGTAAGATTTAGGTAAATAAAATTAATTATTAGGTAATAATTAACGTTATTAGGAAACTCTTATGTCAATAAATTGTTTTTCATAGCCACCTATCATTTTTATTCAATGGTATTACTATTAAAATACATGCCAAAATGAGTTTTCAACTAATAACTTTTAATGTGCTAGGAATTTTGATAGGGTTATAGCTTTCAGAAAAATGTTTGTTTTTTAATTCCGCATCTAACGACCCAAAAATATACAGGGGCTTATATTTAAAATAAGAAAAATTAAGTGCTTTCAAGTTTGAAGAGTTTGACACTAAATTTTGGACACCCTGTACAGTTCGAATTAACCAAACATGACCTAAGCGACTAATATTACGTTACTTAATAAGTTCCTTGTTTAATTTTATTAATCAAGCACTATTGGTATTTTTATTCATTTTTAAATTCAATGGTGCAAAACAGTTTTTTTTTATATTTTATTTTTTTTTCTCTGAAATTACTGAACCGATGTTGACAAAATTTTGGAGGAATATAAATAACCACAGGAGGTACCTAAATATACAAAAAAATATACAGTGTTCCATTTAAAAAAATGCACCATCGTGACGTCACACTTTTTTGTGACACCCTGTATAACCAAAATTATTTTCCTGAAATGCACCGTGGGTTAAAGGTAACGTCTGCAAAATATGAAAATTTCACAGTAAATAATAAATGAGCTACACAAGAAGGGAGGTCAGCTGCAGGACCTTGTATACACTATAAAAAAAGAATATTTGGTTTTTCTTTAGATTAAAGATACTTCGGTGCTTTTATTTATAAAAATATACAATTGTATAAAGAGTTATAGTAATTAAAGAGTTTTATAGATGTACGATCATATTCTACAAAAAAAATTATATAGAAAAATTAAAATGATTTTAAAAGAAACATTGCTTCTTCGCAAAAATACTGTAACATCTCAAAAATTAACATTTTTTATGAGAAAGATAAAAATAAAAGTGATTTTTATTAAATTAAACTTAAAATAGTTTTGGTAATTGTTTAGATTTGAGGCTCCACCTATTTTTGGCCATAAAAAAAACAAAAAAAAAAAAGATATTGACATGTTTTTTTTTTCATTTTGTTATATTTTATGACGGATTAACGATTTTTTTTGGTGTTAATTTTTATTTTAAAAAGAAAAAAAAATGGATATTTTTCAAGTTTTCGGTTAATAAAATGCATCCATTTAAGTTTACCAATTTCTAGTGATTTGTTTTATACTCTACATGTAAAAACAAATAATAAAAAAATCAAAAATAATATTTTTTTAATTATTAAAAAAATGTTTTAATCAAAAAATTGACATTTTTTTAAAAATTATTTTTTTTAGTTATTCTATTTTTGATAAACTTTAAAAAAATATATTTAAAAACTCAGAAAAAAATTATTTATGTTGATTTTTAGTATCCAAAAAGTGGAGTCCCACTAATGCACAATTACCAGAGTTTGGGTAATTGTTTAGACTCGCGAAACCACATATTTTCGGCCAAAAAAAATCGAAAAATTAGGTTATCGACAAGTTTTTTTTCAAAATATTGTACTTTTCAATGCACTTAAGAATATATTTTATGTAACTGAATAAATATTTAATAATTTGATTTTCTCAGAGTAAATTCAATTTAAAAGGTTTAAAATTTCAATTTTTTTTCTTAATGTCTGTTGAAAAAGGAACAATTTGAAGAAAAAAAATAGAAAATATTCATTTTTCGATTCTTTATAATTTTTTAAAAATTTGCAAAACTTACGAATTAATTTTTTTTTTTGAGTTGTCAAATATTTTTATTCTTGGAGTTCATTAAAAATAGAAAATTAAAGAAAAAAATTAAAAAATATCAATTTTTCAATTAATTTTTTTTTAAATCCAAAACTTGATATTTATAAAAAAACATTTAAAATTATTTGTCTTTAGATGTAGAATATGAAACAAATCACTAGAAATTGCTAAACTTAAATGAATGCATTTTATCGACGACAAACTTAAAAAATACCCATTTTTTTATTTAAATATAGAAATTAACACGGAATTTTTTTTGGAGTTTCCTTAAAAGGTTCGTAAATTCACCGTGAAATGACGAAATGAACAAAAAAAAAACATGTCAATATCTCTATTTTTCGATTTTTTATGGCCAAAAATAGGTGGAGCTCCACTAATGCACAATTACAAAAATAAATATTTTAGTTTGGTAACATAATGGTATAAATTGGATCAAATTTAATTTTTAAATTCTAGAAGTTTGTTAAAAAATATTTTGTCTGAATAAAAATGTTCAATATATTTTCACAAAAATATTCTCAGCAATGCCTACCAGATGTTTTAAGTAATTGTCACATACCTGCCGAGTGACGCTAACTGTTTCTGTGCCTCCAAATCCAAGATATCACTTTCCAAATTCCCTGATTCATCAATGTTACCGAAAAGAAATCCTGTCAGATTAACCCCAGTAATATTATCACCAAATCCTTCATCATCACTATCAGCCATGATGTATAATTATATTATATATCCATATATTAAGTACCTTAAAAAAAAGCACCGATAAGACAATCTTAAAAGTACAATTAAATATATAGGCACTGGATGATGTACGACATTTAAATACTGCGGTGGATGGAATTCAAATAAAGCTGGCAAAATAAATTATCGGATTGTTGCCAATATTAGCCAGTAAGTACTACTTAGCCCCAATTAAAACTCCGTAAGAAAGCTTTTCAAACTAGCAAGGAGTATTGTAGATTTAAAAAGCATCTAGGAGGGATGGGCCTGGTAAATAACAGTTTTTATAGTTCCTATCACGAAGAAACAGTATTACACCTGTAGAGAAAGTGTAAAGCATTTAGCAGGCAGAAATTTAGAATGCTAAAAACAGAGAAACAATACAAGCAATATGAATCGAACGAAGTATGTTCGCTTCATGTACATTGCTCCTCCCGAAATGGACTGTGTTATGAAAACCATCATTAAAGTTGTAAATTCCATTAAAGGAAAAGCTTTACACCCGTATTTTTCGAAAAATCTGCGAAGACATGGGTGCTATATTTCAAAATCTTCTCTTTATCACACCGAAGTAAGGTGGCTTTCAAGGGGCAACGTCTTAAAAGAGTATTTCACTTAAGAGCAGAGCTTTTAATGTATTTTGGAAAAAGATGAGAAGTCCTCATATGGAAAATCAATTTTCCGATCCTATTTGGCTTTTGAAAGTAGGTTTCATTGCTGACATTTCTAAAATCAATTAAATATTTTGAACAGTAATTTCCGGTAAGGTCGCGACATTAATATAATTACAGCCACAGATAAAATTAAGGGGTTTATAAGAAAAATCGATTTATGGTCAACTTCACTTCGGGCAAAAAGCAGCTCGATTCATTCCAGTGCATTCAGGAAAATTATAGAAAAATCATGTTACAATGCTACAAATTCTTGAACAAGCTTTTGCAGGCATGCAAGTTACTTTGCTTAATTTAAAACAAAAGCCTGTGATTATTTCCCCGAAGAAATTCAAAAACAGTTACGACAGTTGCAGATGGATACTGAATCCGTTTTAGCCGATTCCTTTCAAATACGTTGAAATACCAATAAAAAACATGAAAGAACAACTTATTAAAAATATCAAGTGATATCGTCTGCTGCAATTTTTTCCAGAACCCGGACGAATTCTTAAAAAAACCAAAAAGATGCAGGAATACCCTCAGTTGGCGAATGAAGCTGCAAAATGTTTGGGTTCCATTTGTGTAACATCATATTTATGTGAGTTAAGTTTCTCGTCTATGACTGCCATTAAACAAAAGTGAGAAATCGTCTCGTACTTGAAAACGATATAATTGTAAGCCTCAAATACACAGCCTAGATTTGAAAGACTAGTCAAAACAGGCGCATGGGTCTCATTAACATTGTAATATTTGGACTTTATTTTTTTCTTTTTATTTTTAAGGACTTTTAAGAACTTTAATATTTAGTTTTTTATGTTTCGTTTGATAATTAATTGTTAATTTTTATTCACGGCTTTATTAAAATAAAAATACATGATTTAACAAAGTAGCGTTATTGTCTTATTTTGGAAATTTCCGGCGACCCCCTAGTAGCCTCATTGCGACCCCCAGGGTCGCGACCCACACTTTGGGAAACACTGATTTAAACCAAAGCCGCCTATGTTAAAAGTAAATAATTGCATGTGTTCTATGCTGTTTATAAAAAATAAGTTTCTCTAAAGGCATATTTTTAGAAAGCTCTCAGTGTGGCAAATAATATGACGAAAAAATATAATGGGGTGTTCCATTTAAAAAAGTGCAACTTTGGCTTATATCTCAAAGAAAGAAAATCCTTTGAGAAAAATTTCAAGTACGCCACTGTATTCTGCGTAAAAGTTCTATATGCCGGTTTTTATCTTTTCGATAAGTTACCGATACCTGAGATACGAGGGGTAACCGAAAATACAACTTTTCACACAACAAATCTGTTTGCGGCATCTTTCGGTTTGACAAAAAGTAGCACGGTGTCGCGAAAACCGGATCTCGTAACTTCAATACAAGCGAGAAACCCCCGTAAAACACACGAAAATAGGACATCCTGTACAGGGTGGTCCAACAGTGCGTTCAAGTCCAATAGCTCGGTAACTATAGGAATTATAAAAAAATGATTAATACATAAGTTGTAGGGACTACTGAGGTTACAAATTAAAATTATTTGTAGATATACAGGATTGTTACAAGTTTGGTATAAAAACCAAACATACCTTTTTTTAAATGGAACACCCTGTATATTGTTTTATTTTTGGCTTGCATTCCCTGTTGCCATTCACCCAATATGGGGTCTATACGGAGTCATTTTAATTTTATGGCCACTTTTATAAAGAAACAGAGGCATATTTGACACCCTGTATTTTTTTTAGTCACCAGAATATTATCATTTCATTTCGAAAAACAATTGCAAATCTGTTCTTCTTTTGTTTTAGCTAATGTTTCTTAGATTTCTTTTATAGCAGTATACAGGGTAGTCAAAACATGATGTTCAAGTTTTTCTTGAAAATTTTAAATGGAACACCGTATTTTATATTTAATTTAGACACCTCGACTAATGTTCTTTTAGTTTCACTAAGCACTCCTAAGTACCTAAATCCAACAGTTACTAGATATTCTTCGTTTTATAAGCAAAAATGCTAATTTTTTTAACTTGAAGCCATAAATTTATTGTTTTTAACGGGACGTCCTGTATATTGTCCTATTTTTATTCTCATTTTAACATTGACCAGATGTAAGTTGTCGGAGCCTTAAACAGGTTATTCGAGATTAATGGTTCTCTTTCTAGAAAAACCCAGAAGTGTTATAGTTTGTCCAAGCTAACATTTTTGTGTTGGCTTACATATGCAAAAACAAAAATTACTAGACTCAACGTCAAAATCAGCTGATTGGCTAAATCACCCAGTAATGGATTAACGGCTTTCAATTTTTGTATTTTTTTTTTTTGTGTTTGGGTGTGTTATTTCGTTTTAAAGAAATTTAAATGAGATTAGAGATTACTCTGCAGTGTTTTTTTTTTTTTTTGTGTGGACTATTTGACTTTTTTTTTTATATTTAATAATTTATTTTTTTTTGGACTGTTTTTTTTTTTATTGGGTTTAAAAAAACCACTAGGATAGATATTTTTTTGTGTATAAATCCTGATTACTGTATTTCCAGTTTGGAAAAGCTTCGAAAACCCCCTTCAGAGCTGTGATGAGTCGGGGGTAAAAAAATTAACCTAATAAATATTTTTTTAAAAAAAGATGCATCAGAAAATGATCTTAAAAAAAGGGAAAAATAACTAAAAATACATCCTCAGATGTGCCAAATATTTTTTAAAATTTAAATATATTTATGAATGTATTTTTAGGGCGCCTAGTGGCATTGCTGACAATATAAGAAGCAAAATATGAAAATTTAATTTTGTAAACCTTAGGCTTTAATGGAAAAACCAAAATTTTCCAAATGGCAAAGAGAAAGGGAAAATTTTTAAAAAGGGTTTTTTGAAAATGAAGATTTAGGGAAAATAAAAAACTTTGGGTGTTTCTCGATGAAACCTGGATCTTCTCGAAAACTCTTTTCCCCAGGTCTTGGCAGGATGACATGTATATTTTAGTGGAAATAAAACATTCTAATGACTAATTATACGCTAAAAAAAAGTACTTTCCTACACTTAAGGAAAAAATTTAAGGGCCATTTTTTTTTTTAATCCAAAATAAAACTTTTACAATCCTCTAATAAAATTTTGTTTTTCCTTATAAATTATCACAGTTTTTCAAAAAAACTTCCTCTGCACACCCAATGAAAACCTGTTTCTTTTTTAGGAATATTTTTACAGCTTCTGCCCCCAAGCATTAGCTGTCTAAATTTCCTTTTTTTGTATATCCCCAAATTTGAGCAAAATTTAAAAATCTACTCAGATGCATCCCTTTTTTGTCCACTTCACATTTCCCACTTTTTCCGCACCTTCATCTCTAGAGTTTCGAGACTACGAAATCAAAAATTTTTTCTGACTTTTCTC
>JAHBCN010010635.1:0-31159 GCA_019359885.1 Listronotus oregonensis | reverse complement strand
TTTTTTTGACGATATCTCTCGAACAAATCAACAACATTTTGACATGTTTAGGGGCGAACGATAAGTTTTTTTGAGGTCAGGAGTTGATTAGTGTTTGGGATCGGTCGGTATAGCAGTTTAAAAGTTATTTTTAAAAAACATAATTTTGAAAATTTTATTTTTGGGATTTCTCAAAATCTACCTGTCGGTATCGTTTCGATTAGTATAAATCTAAGTTTGGAAAAACCCTTTTCGGTACAAATGCTTAAAGTAAGGTTATTTAGTACGCTTAAATTGAGGCGCGAGTCTAAGGAACTAACTAATACATGGACAGCGACATCAAGTGAGCTTACCCCCACTCAGCTACGGCAGCCGTGACGGTCTATCGTAACAGGAAAAGTGTAAAACTATAATTTTTTGTAGAATTTCGGACATAGAGCGGCGTTTTCTTCAGTGCCCAAGGGCGGCGCTAAGGTTAAACCCGGGCCTGCTAACTAGGATCATCAAAATAATATAAAAAAATATCTATATTAGTTTACAAGTTAAGTGTATACCATTCAGAAAACGAGGATAAATGTCGATATGATTTTAAAAAATTATTACCACTGAAATATACAGGGTGTCCCAGAAGTAATGGGACACAGAACAACAGTAGATTCCTTAGGTCAAAATAATGCAATTTACGTAAACTTGCCCTATTATAAAGTTGATAATAACTAAGATACAGGGTGTCAAACTTTTAATTTTGTTTTCGTTTTTTGTAATGATTTCTTAACTAAATGACATAGCGGTACAAAATTAAGGATTTGGGGGTTATTTGAGTCGAGAAATTCAAATTCGTCCATACTTTTGATGTTGATGGTAAAGAGCGCCAGCTACGGCCTTTCCCACTTGTTTTAGGTGGCATAACTTTTTTTTAACTTAGGTTATTGACCTGTTTATTAAAAAAGAAGTTACTATAATTCCCTCTGCGTCAAAAATGTATATCTCTCTAGGAGCAACTGTTTTCGGGATAAATGCATTTTACACAAGGAAGTTTAAAGGTGTATGAAAGCCCAATGCTATGGCCCATTCGATCAAAAAATGTCCAGCCCAGTATGAAAATAACTGTCAGAGTTGGCCCCGCCGATTCTGCGCAATAACAAAATTCCACGAAATAATTTAATGTGTTGCCTACTTACACACTGATAAATCAGTGTGAAGTTAGCCAACACATTATAATTTTATGAGAGCCGGAGTACCGTTTTTTGGATTGATCAAAACCTTATTTTAGTGATTAGTGTTTATTAAATTGTTACTATAATTTTGTGTTTATTGTTTGTTACTTATAATATCGTAACAAAATGACTAGAGGTTGTATGGTTTTGTCTTGCAAATTCAAGGGTAACATACCCGTCTTTTTAACTTTAGGTAAGTATTTTTTATATTTAAATTAGGTGCTTCTTATAAGACGTAACGTTAGGTAACCGAAAAAATAATAATATATCAATTATGAATAATAGAATAATGAAAATTTCATAGGAAATAGCAGCGAGAAAAGTAAGGCAATCTTAACTATCTTTTAGATGATTTCCACAATGTTTGTGTATTTCTGTGGATTATAAAAGAAATAAGGTTTACATTTAGGTACTTTTATTTCATTTAATAATTTAGTACACTCTTTTAAAGGATCAAAATTATTGATTACTGGGCAGACCAGGCAAATTTTAATATATACAGATCCCTCTAATTGAATGAAAGGAAGTACAATTTTGGTACGGTTTTTGGGGCACTGATTACAAATCTAAAAAAAAATCGGCAATGTTTCGTTTTAGAGATATTCATCATCAAAATTGAAAATCAAACTAACCTTATTTACACTATTCCTCCTTCTTTTGCACAAAATTCTTGATTTTTACACTAAATTGGCACACAATATTTCACAAACACCTTTTAAAAACTTTTTTTATGTTTATTTTACACCTTTTTTACACTTTTATTTTTTAAGCAAATATGGCTGCTGCCTTTGAACTTAAAAGTTCGCAATTTAATGGAAAAAAGATGTAAAATAAATAAAAATACAAGGTTTTAAAAGGTGTTTATAAATATCGTTGCACTTTAGTGTAAAAATCAAGAATTGTGTACAAAAGAAGGGAGAATAGAGTGAAAATGAGGTTAGTTTAATTTTCAACTTTGATAATAAAGATCTCGGAAACGAAACGTTGCCGAAAAGATATTTTTTCAGATTTGTAATCAGCGCCCCAAAAAACCTCTGTATACCAAATTTGATCAAAATCGGAAAGGAGGCATTTTTCGAGACAATCCCATTTGTTTAATAATAAATTAGATTTTTGGTTTCTTAATCTTGCATTATCAACTTTTTAAGCTCGACATACTGTACACACATAATATTTAACGGATACTGTTACAATGGATACTCAGGTACCAAAGGTTACTAAACATTTTTAAGAACTGTTATTCTGTCTCATGAATGTTTGTTATTAGTGAAAAGTATATGCCTAAAAAGCAGTTACAAAAATTTTAAGTTTTTAATGTACAACCAGAATCTTAGGATTAGATTAAACTCATTTACACTATCTTGCCCTTCTTTTATCACAAAATTGGTGATAAGTACATAATACTATCATACAATGTTTGAAATTTGCTGCCCTGCACGCCTTGGCAATTTTTTCTACATATTGTGTTTACCTTATTTTGATTTATAAAGATTTTTGGTAAAATACAGCAAACTTCCAAAATATCACAATTAAATAGTCAAGGCAGTAAAGGACCCATCTATCTTTCCATATTATATCAGATGTATCCAAACTCTAAATACCAACTAATTTTGGAAGTTCTATAGGGTTTAGTGAATCAACATTTAATAAACAATCCAATTTTCCGTAGGAAAACGGGGTCCTTTAAAATGCATCAAAACAGTTCCCTAGAGACCTAGATGAAGTATACATTTTTGACGAAGTGGGAAATATAGTAACTTTTTTTTAATAAACAGGTCAATATATCAAGCTTAAAAAAAGTTATGCCACCTAAAACACGTAAGGTAGGCCGTAGCTGGCGCCTTCTACCAGCAACATCAAAAGTATGGACGAATTTAAAATTCCCGCCTCAAAAAACCCCCAAAATCCCCAATTTTGTACCGCTATGTCATTTAGTTAAGAAATTATTACGAAAAAACAAAAACAAAATTAAAAGTTTAATACCCTGTATCTTAGTTACCATCAACTTTGGGATAAGGCAAATTTACGTTAATTGCATTATTTTTACCTAAGGAACCCCCTTTTTTTCCGGGGTTTTAAAAATTATTTTCAAATTTTTTGCAACACGCTGATAAAAAAGCCCACGGGCACCAAAAAAAAACCCTCTAACCCCAAATCACCCTTAAAAAGCCCCCAAATCCCTAGTGACCTTTAACTTTTTTTTGGGGAAGAAGGGGGTTTTTTGGTTTTTTGGGCCCGCTAATTTATCATGTTTTGAAAATTTTATTTTTAAATTTTGAAAAAAATTGGCCAAAAACCTTTTCCCGAAAAAAGGGGTCCAAAATCATTTTCTCAAAAACAGTTGCTCCTAGAGACCAGATGAAGTATAAATTTTTGACGCAGGGAAATATAGTAACTTTTTTTAAACAGGTAAAATGATGTTTAAAAAAAGTTATGCCACCTAAAACACGTGGTACCGTAGCTGGCCCCTTCTACCAGCAACATCAAAAGTATGGACAATTTGAAATTGCCTCAAAAACCCCAAACCCCCAAATTTTTGTACCCTATGTCATTTAGTTAAAAAATTAACGAAAAAACAAAAACAAAATTAAAAGTTTAACACCCTGTATCTTAGTTACCATCAACTTTGGGATAAGGCAAATTTACGTTAATTGCATTATTTTTACCTAAGGAAGCTGCTGTTGCTCTGTGTCCTATTACTTCTGGGAAACCCTGTATACAACGAAATAAATGGTACAATTAGTAACATAGATGGCGCAACAGCATTTTTCTATATGCATTTAAAAAAAATGTTTGAATTATTAAGTCAAACCTATTACAATGGGCCGCTTCTAAACTTGGGAAGAAAATAATAGGAATAAAACAAATATTTCAAACTAATTTTGAATAAAATAACGATAAAAATTTTTTAAAAAATCCATTGAGGACCCTAAAATCAAAACAAAACTTAATTTTAAAAAAATAAATAGGAGTAAAGAAAATTTAGATTTATTGACAAATACAACATATACCAAAAATTGACGCTCTTGATTAAGATTAGTTTTAATGTTGTTATAATACTAAAAAATTATAGGTTAAAAAAATTAAAAAACACGCTTTTACAGCAACCCGAACTAAAAAGTAGAAAATAATTTTAGTATAGTAGTATAAAGAGTTTGTGTTACAGTGATAGAAAGTCCAATAATCAATTATGACTAATTAATTGGGAATAAAAATAAAATAAAAATTAAGTTATTAACAAAATAATTTAATTATAGTAAAAAAGCGTGATATTAAATTTTAAAATTAAATTATTTGGTAGCTATTTATAAAATTAGAGTCATTATAAAAATTTAGTAAATTGCATCCCACGCTCTTTTACTTCATTGAATTATTTTGTTAATAAGTTAATTTTTATTTTAATCTTGTTCCAAATTAATTAGTCATAAGTAATTATTGGACTTTCCATCACTGTAACACAAAATTTTTATACTTAAAAATTATTTTCTACTTTTTAGTTTGTTTTGCTATAAAAGCGTGTTGTCTTAGTTTTTCTAAATTATAATGTGTCTTTATAATAAACGTTTCTAATTGTAAGACCACCATGTACGTCTGCCATATCGCGTAAAATGAAAACCGCGATGCCAGCAGATTTCAGGCTTTGACGGCAAAATTACTGCAGACGCCGCCTCTCACGTTATCGGCGTGTTATTCGTTAGTTTATCGTGCACATGCATCGCGGACCGTTTTAGGTTTTAGTTTTCAGGCGCGCACGAAGCAGGAAAACGCGCGAGTCGGCGAATAAATCAACGTTCGACCGTGCGTTGAACACCGCACCGGTGAAAAATGCCTTTATCGGGTGTTCGGCCGTAGAAATTTATATGGGAGTTTATTTGAAATTTGTGCTAGTTTTGGTTTAATCGATAGTGAAAATTTCGCAAAGATAGGAATTAAACATTTATCAGGTAATATATAAAAAATCCAAAATTAAAATTTCGAAATACATAATGCAACCGAATTCTTTTTTTAATACCTAATACCTAACTTTTTTAAATTTTACGATAAAGTTTATTACTTAGAAAAATAATAAAATATTATTATTCTAGTATGTAACAGTTGAGCTATTAATGACTTGGCAAAGGCTTTTGATATCATATATTACCCACGCGTTCATTCATACAAAAACTGCTTTGACAGTACGAAAATATAATATGTGTACAGGGTGTTACTTAATGGTATGTCATAATTTGAAGGAGGATTCTGGATCGATTTTAAGTCGAAAAGTTCATATAAACGTGGGCCCTAAATGCTTAGTTATTAAGATACAGGGTGTTAAAGTTTTAATTTTGCTTTCGTTTTTCTTAATTATTCTTTAACCAAATGACCTAGCGGTACAAGGGATCTGGGGTTTCTCTGAGCGAGAAATTTAAATTGTCCACGCTTTGATGTTGCTACTGAGGCGCTCACGGTTCCTCACTTGTTTTAGATGTCGTAACTTTTTTAAACTTAGAATATTGACCTGTTTATTAAAGAATAAGTTATATAAATCCATCTGCATCAAAAAAGTATACTTTATTTAAGTCTCTAGGAGCAGCGGTTCTCGAGATAAACACACTTAAAGGATCCCACATTTTTTTATGGAAACTGAATTTTGGCCAATTGCTTTCAAACTTTGCATAGTGATAATTCTTAACACGATGATCAAAGGTCTTTCAGGGCACAAAGCGAAAACGCCTCCAACCCCCTAAAATCACCCTAAAAGGTCCCCAATTCCCCAGTGACTTTTGAGGATGATTTTGGGGGGAGGCTTTTCGGGTTTTGCCACTTTTGTCACCGTGTTAAGAACTACGACTATGCAAAGTTTGAAAACAATTGGCCAAAATTCATTTTCATAAAAAATTGTGGGATCCTTTAAAGTTTTATCTCGAGAACGCCCCCTAGACATTAAATAAAGTATCATTTTATGCAGATGATTTTTAATAATTATTTTTTAATAAACAGGTCAATATTCTAAGCTTAAAAAAGTTATTCAGATTAAAACAATGAGGAAGGCCTACATACGCCCTTGAGCATCAAAAGCTGACGAAATTAAATTGTAAAAACCCAGATCCCAAATTTGCCAGCTAGTCATTTGGTAAAGAATAATTAAGAAAAAACAAAGCAAAATTAAAACTTTAACCCCTGTATCTTAAATAACTAAGCATTTTAGGGCCCACGTTATATGAATTTTCGACTTAAAATATCAGGGATCCTCCTCAATTATATAACCGATTAATTAACACCCTGTATAAAAGTATCACCAATGGTTTTCCTAAAAAATTATAGTCAAGGCTATAATGAATAAAAAAAATTGGACATTTTTTGATACTCCCTGTATAATGTAATTCTTATTTTTTACTCTACTGCCAAAATAGGCAGGTCAATCAAGAATACCCTTTTTTATTTTAAGGTTAAAGCTATCCAAAAATAATATTGTTGAGCCTTTATCATACAGGGTGTTAAAAAAATTGCCATAATTGTGTAAGAGCTAGTCCGTCCCTGGCAAACTAAATAAGCCAAATATGATTTGATGGGTTCATTTTAAGTAGACTCATCCAGTAACCATCATATTAAAAAAATATTAAATTACGCGTAGTATTTTAAAAGTTATTTAAACAAAAACGATTTCCAGAGGCGTCCGTTATGTGCCGGTATCTCCGTATGGGATGGTCATAGGAAAAAAGTTTATGGTAACTTGTCATAAATTTTTAGTTTTCTATTACATTCCAAGAGATTGCCCACATATTCTGGGACACCTGTATCTCGAGCTTTTTTGATTTTCGGTTTCTCCGAAAATAACTGGAAATTTTGATTTTTAAATGGAACACCCTATATATGTTTTGTTTTTTCAATTCCAAGATCATTTTACGTTCGAACTCACTATTTTAAAATTAAATTTTGTCAAAATTTTATTTTTAAAATTATTTTAATTTTTCATTTAGAGTGCCATGATCATACTAATATTACTCCAAATACTATACTTACTTTCAGAAAAATATAAACTTAATTTTATCTTTTTATCTTTTTTGATAGAGGTCTTGAAAAATAAAAGAAAGTGAAGTTATATTATAAACAAAAATAATTGTATAGCATCAATATCTGTTAATTTAAATAATACATGGTTACCGAGATGGTTACCTATGTTTTTTTGAAAATTATAAATATACCAGTCAAACAAACTAATACGCCATTTATGACAAAACGTCACTAATATTAAAAAGCTTCTAGAAATTCCTAAATTTTTAAACCGAAATTCTAACAAATTTGGTTTAAATTTTAATTTTGATTTCTATTTAATTTCATCTGGATAACGGTGGCCGACTTGCCACCGCAACGTAGTAAAGTTTTTGATTTTTTTTTATTTTTCTGTTTTAGGCAATCTGCCAGTTCATAGTCCAGTAAATGAAGGGACAAAGCTGTAAATAAATCTGTACAGTTTTCCCTTGTGGCTCAATTCTTAGGTCTTCGGGGATGCTTTCGAGCGAAAAAAAGTTTATCAGCATTAACAGGTGGGAAAGGGCCCCTCAAAGCCCGAAAAATGGGTTTCCCGCTAATATCTGTCAAAATATGCAAATTTTTGTTAAGACAAAAAGTAAAGATCGCCTTGTAATCTGCGAGAATCGTCCTCATAATTTTTAAAAAGTCCCCTCATTTCACCTGCCGCTTTACCGCTAGAATGCCGCTATCTTCATGGATTCACTTATAAGCGGGCGGACGAATTGTTCCATTACTCGGGCAATAATGTACATTTTTTAATTATTCAAAGTTCATTGGAATGGAAAAACCCGTACCTATCATTGCATATGAGTTTGGATCCATTCTGATTTTTCTAGAATATTAAAAAAAGCTGTCAAAGTTTTTTTCACAATATTTTGAGAGTATCTCATTAATTTATTGATATTTTTTGAAAAAATGGTTTGGTATTAACATTTCTTTTTTTATAATGAGACCTTAACAAGTGTTCAATGATCCTAGAAAATTTTCTTCACCATCTTTCTTGCGTTTTGGTAAAACATTGTTTGGCCCATCTGCATTTTTAGCCGTTTCCGGTGTTCTAGAAAATCTGTTATGGATTTTTCGACGGCCGTTTTTGCGAAAAATATTGGTGTTGCGAAAAAATGGTACCATTTTTGAAGATTTCGATTCATGTTTTGTCTAAACGAAAATTTCTAATTCGCATATTTTGGCAGATATTCGCGGGAAACTCATTTTTGGGACTTTGGGGGGCCATTTTCAGCGGGAATCGTGATAAACTTTTTCTCGCTCGAAAGCATCCGCTAAGACCAGACAAGGACCGAAGTGGTCCCATTCTTTAGAAACCAGTTAGTTTCTTCCTAAAGAATATTGTTAACTTCTAATGCTCCATTAATTATTTAGTTGATATTATCTAAAGGTTCAGTTCTAATGTATGATTTCTTCCAAAGTATTATTACTGACATAACTGTACATATATGAATGATATATAATGATGATATGTGCAATGATAATTGACTGCCCAATAACCAAAAAAAAACTTTCAAATGCAAATGTCTTTGTGCAAACTTGCGAGAAGCTGACCTACATAAGGCATAGTAAATTGTGTCACCATTGCATGTTTTCCTCGTGTGTGCCAAGTTAGTTTTTTCCGGTTTTCCCGGTCGATAACGCCATTTTAATTCCTATTATAGTTCTTTGTTCTTAAAAAGGAAAAACGGGGCTTTTTGTATTTAAGTGAAAGGAATAATAAACCACTTGTGCGAAAAGAAAACGGAATCCATTGACGGGGAGCAAAGTAGAAATGAGTGAAACATTTTTAGGTGGATTTCAAATTGGCTTAAAAATGTTTTGTGATTAAGGGGGGTAACGTTAATTCGTGCAAAAAAAAGGCACATTTTTGTTAATTTTTTTGGACTACACAGTTAAAATCTACTTATTAATACTAGTGCTAATTAAAGTATAATATTCGAAAAATATTAGGAAAAATTTTCATGAAGAAATATTAAAAAATACGGCAATGGCAGCAATTATTTGGAAGCGTCTCGGAAAAGAGTAGAATTATGAAATCAAAAAACCCAAGTTTTTTTGTTAGATAATCTCTTTTCCCAGGTAACGCTGAAAGGGTTTTTTGAAATTTTATTTTTTGGGAACACTTTGAAGTAAAAACGTGATTTTGCGAAAAAAATATAAATATAATAAATAATGTATATATAAATAATGTACAGTAACGGTCATTTAATCTTGGACAATCCTTTTTCCCTTTCGTACAATAGGCTTATGCCACCCTTGATGCCACCTTCTACCGAGCCTTCTACTGAGTTAATACCTGTTGAAAAGCCCAATAATGAAACAGATGTCCGTTTTTAGTGTCTAAAAATATTTTTTAAAATGCCAAACTTAACTTTGGATCAAAAAGTATTAATTATTCATTATATTAAGCAAAGAGGTTGGCCAGAAAAGGATGTGGCGAAAGAGCTTCATTCCAAATAGTAATATTTTTTTTCTTAAAAAAATGGCAGGAAACACACTTCTTTGACAGAAGAGCTGAAAGGGTCGCTCCAAACTACCGGCTCAAGGACAAGACGATAATTTAGTTTATGTTTTGAAAAACCAACAATTTACATCTGTAGTTACAGCAAAAACAGAAAGCAATTTCCAAGCATCGATCGGTTAGAACGGCACGGCAAAGAATAAGGCAAATATCCGAATTACGCTGCCACCCGGCAGCCTTAAAACCGTTTTTAACAAATGCAAATAAAAAGCAACGCATTGGATTTGCTCTACAATTTTACTGGGAACTCCGATTTTTTGGAAAAAATATAATATTCACCGATGAAAAAGTGTTTCAGTCGTGCTACAATGGGATACTTAAGGTATACACAGTATACAGGCCTCAAGAACACGATTTGATGAAAAATATACCCAAAAGGACAGAAGTAGTGGGCGATTTTCGATAAATGTTTGGGGGTGGCTGAGTGCACAAGGACTTGGTGTATGTTATTTTATCGAAGAAAGGTTCAATGCGGAGGCTTATATACATCTACTACAGAATATCATGCTTCCGTCTATACTGGATCGATTTCCGGACAGAAATTTTATCTTTTAGCAAGATAAGTGTCCCATTCGTACGGCCCGGCAGCGTAATTACATACTGTACTATTACTCAGAGCACCGGCGATAGAGGTTGCTCTGAGTCACAGTATAGATTGTAGTGACGAATACGCGCGAATTTTCACTTCATAATATACTTCAGCCCAGAGCGGCGGTTAAAAATATTATATAAAATGCTGTCTAGCATGTTGTATCACTATGAAAATGTGTTGAAATTCTTTGAATGGGTACTTATAAAGGTATTTAAATGGGGGTTTTATTGCCTGCATAAAATCCTCAGACAGATTTGTTTTGTTTAATGTCCTGAACTATTATTAATTATTGTATTGATACAATACCTGCTTTAACCTTACTCCCTTATAACTTTATAATAACAGAAAGCATAATAACGTTTTGACAGATAAATACTACATCACGAGGGAGTTATTTCAGAGGTACGTAGAGGGAAGTATTGTCAGAGTTCTCAAATGTAGGTTGTATCACAGTTGTATATTTTAAATTCTTAGAATTCAAGTGAAAATCAAACCAGTTTATTTACTATTTAATTTTTCTAATTATTACAAATACACTTTTTATAAATACGTGATGTACTTATTATATCGTGCTTAAAATAAAAGAAAATAAAGTCATATAAATAAAACAACATTAAGCTTAAAAAAACGGGCATAGTTGATATAAAATAAAATTATGAAGATAAAACAGAATCAAAAAAATATCTATACATTAGTGAGATTTAGCACTACGTCTATCAATAAGGACCGCTTCACTTAAGGATCTTGAGGCTTTGCGTTTCCCATTAAGATTTTCATTTTTGGCGGGCCTTCCAGCCTGAATCCTTTTGGAACCAGACGTGAGGCCAGGTCTTTGTGGGCGCCTACTAATTGATGTCGGTTAAACGTTAATCTTTTTTCCACGCCGAATATTTTTTATATAAGCAAATGCATGTAATAGTTCTGTAGGAGTTTTAATTTTTTCAAGACATTTATTTAGTCGAACGATAATGTTTGTTGAGTCTGGTGATATGTTATTTTTAACCATTTCAATAATATTTGAAAAATGTTTGTTAAGTGCTTCTACGGCTTCATTTTTTGTTTTTTTTTGTTTTAAGGTTTTCAGCTACTGCAAGAGGAGAAGTAGTTGAATTGCTAACATATCCCATTTCTTGAGAAAAAAAAAACCATTACTAGGTGCTTCACCATAAAAACTTTTAAAAACAATAAATAATAATATTATTAAGAGTTCATAATAATCCAACACATTTTCACACTACTAAAACATGCATACGTAGCATTTTACATAACATTTTTAACCGCCGCTCTGAGCCGTAGTATATTATGAAGCGAAAATTTGCGCGTATTGGTCACTACAATCTATACTGCGATTCAGAGCAACCTCTGTCGCCGTTGCTCTGAGTAATAGTATAGTATGTAATTACGCGGCCCGGCAAGTCGATGAATGGATGGAAGAGCAGCGTATCAGGGTTTTACCGTGGCTTGTTAGTTAAAAAACCAAATAGGGAAAATGAGTTTAGACCGCAAAATTCAAACGAACTTAAGGATAAAATATTAGAGGCGTGAAATAAATTACGAGAAAATCCGGACTACACCCGGGCTGTCTAGAACAGGGGTCTCCAAACTTTCCAGCCTTAGGGCCATACTGATTACTCCAGTAAGTTCCGAGGGCCAAAACCATATTATCATTGTTGCCGGTGGTAAGAAGTGAAATAGTCCACTGATGAAAAAAAAAGTCCGAAAAAGTACACAACGTTTTGAAAAAGGCTGCAAATCGGACTAAAGTCCGCAAAACGGCAACACTGCATATTATTAATTTTCCTGTCATTATCTGTAACTTCTAGATTAGTCGTAGAGTACGAGCCATGAGGAGTAACGTGACACGACATCTGGTGGACACAAGCGGAAATAGGTAGTACCTTCTATCGCTAACAGATGGCGCTAATAGCACGTACAGAATAATCTCGTTGGTTCGAGAAAGTTCTGGTGTCTTCCACTCACTTCTAGATGGCAGTAATTGGAATATATAAGAAGGCTAGTGGCCAACCACAAGTCAGTTCCTATGACACTGTTGTTAAATAAAATATTGCATACCTCCTTAAAACGTGTTTGTGCATGTTTAAGTTTAAGACATCTTTATAACAGTATTTTGATTTGAATTGTTGCTTTTGTGTGTGAATTAGTAGTATGGAAAAGAAGCGAAAAATTGATAGTGAATGCAGAAAATTCAAAGATCAGTGGAACATTCAGTATTTCGTAATTGAGTCCAGTAACAAGGCGCTATGTTTGATTTGCAATGAAAGCATAGCCGTTCTCAAAGAATATAACATTAAACGTCATTATGAAACAAAACATTTTCAAAATTACTCAAAATATACAGGAAGTTTGCGGACAGAAAAATTCGAAGCTATGCAGCGCGGATTGAAATCGCAGCAATCTTCATTTACAAAACTCAAAACTGAACTTGAAATTGCAAAACGTGGAAAACCATTCACCGATGGAGAAATGATCAAAGAATGCATAATTGCAGTAGCCGAAGAAATGTGCCCTGAAAAGGTAAATTTATTAAAAACTGTCAGTATGTCAGCAAACACTGTGGCTCGAAGGGTAGAAAACATCGCTGAAAATATATCCTCTCAACTGTTCGACAAAAATGGACATTTTGAGTGGTTTTCTTTGGCCTTGGATGAGTCAACGGATGTGTCAGATACTGCTCAGGTGTTGATTTATATTCGAGGAGTAGATAAAAGCTATGAAGTGCACGAAGAACTTCTTGATATGTATAGTATTCATGGCACAACTACTGGTACAGATATTTTTAAAGGAGTTGAAATGGCCATTAATCAAAAGAACCTTCGATGGAAAAACTTGAAATGTATTACAACTGATGGAGGCAAAAACATGAGTGGGAAAGATAAAGGAGTGGTCGCTCTTGTGTCAAAGGCTGTCGAAAATGACGGTGGTTCAAAACCATTAGTCTTACATTGTATCATTCATCAACAGTCTTTGTGCGGAAAATGTTTGGATATGTCTGACGTTCTGAAACCAGTCATATCAACTGTTAATTTTATCAGATCTTTTGGGCTGAATCACCGACAATTCCGACAATTTATTGAAGAGATTGGAGAAACTGACTTACCTTATCATACTGCCGTACGCTGGCTTAGTTGTGGGAAAGTCCTTCAGCGCTTTTTTGAACTTCGAGCAGTGATCGAAATTTTTTTGAATGAAAAGCATCGCCCTCTTACTGAATTACAAAACAACGCATGGCTGTGGAAGTTAGCATTCTATGTTGATTTGACAAAACATGTAACGAACTGAATTTGGGATTGCAAGGAGAAAACCAGCATCTTCCTGATTTATACACTAATATCAAATCATTCCGGAAGAAATTGAGACTGTTTCAATCACAACGACGAAGTAAATGTTTTTCACATTTTAAAACATGTGAAATATTTAGCCACACTACTGAGACTGAGTTTCCTATCGATTTTGCAATCGAAACTTTGAGTGCTTTGAAGATAAATTTTGATACTCGTTTCTCGGACTTTGATGCCATTGCGAATCAAATTAAGATTTTTCAGAATCCTTTTGATACTGACATTGAAACCTAGCCCCGGAACTTCAAATGGAAATGATTGATCTACAATGCAGTGATATAATTAAGAACAAATATCAAAACTCATCTTTGTTGGAATTTTATAAGAGTCTTCCACTGACACAATTTGATAATTTGCATAAATTTGCTCGTGGTCTGTTTTCTGTTTTTGGTACTACTTATTTGTGTGAGAAAACCTTCTCAAAATGAAGTACACAAAAAATGTTTACAGATCGAAATTAACGATGAGCATCTTAAATCTCTTTTAATAATTGGTACAAGTAAATTATCCACAACTACAAACTATTGTCAGTGGAAAATCTCAATTACATAAATCTCATTAGTATTTCATATGTCATTATGTTTGTTATAAGTTATGTGATTATTTAAAATGTATAAAATGTTAGTTGGATTCATTTCAATAATTTGTTAGTTATTATATACTGAAGTTAAATTTTCTGCATATTATACATGTCTTTACTCATTACAATTCTGTGTTTCTTTATCCAACTTAAAATCACAAAAACAATAACAATAAGCCTACAAGAATGTTATGAGTTAGCGGAGTTAGCCCACATGACCAATATAAATTGTTTAAGGTTTGTTTTTTAATTTATTAAATTGTTAATTAATATATTGATTGGTTAGTTTTTATAAAATATAAATATTTTCTTTTACCTTTTGCTTTATTCATAGTAATTAAAAGTAAAGCAAGGTAAAAATGCGCGATTTACAAAAATTAGCAGAAAAGTCAAAATTTGACAATTTTTTTGCGCTAGATTAAATGGCCGTCACTGTACAGAAATAGTGCTCAAAATTTTAAAAGGATCGGTGCAGTAGTTTTGAAGTTATGAGGGGCACCGACTTTAAAAACGTGAGTTGTAGGAAAAACGCTTTAAAGTTTTGAACACTTAAAAATTTGTGTTAAACGTTCATAAGCGAGTTTTATCGGCTTACCTTACTTACCGCTGTATCTTCATTAGTTTTGCTCCGAACCCTCTCAAATTTTTACACAATATTCTTAAAAGGTTTTTTTATTAGAAAATTAAATTTAAAAAAATGCAAAAAAAGTCACACCCTCTAAGTACTGTCGCTGGTAGTAGATTTAATAATAAATTTTCGAGATAACGGATCTTGGAAAATATTTATCCTGCAGCATGTGCCAAGATTCTATTTAAACAGATGATTGAAATCGGCAGGAAAAAACAATGCATTTCAGGTTGACCTAGAGCTTCTAAATTGGGACAAATGGTTTCGAAATAAAAAAGTATTCGTATTTTTGAGAACTTATTGTTTAATTTTTGATAAGATAATCAAATTTGTAGAATTATCGTGTTTGCTTTTGTGTTTATGAATTACTAAGTAAAAACCGTCTATATTACTGTTTAACATAGTATAAAAAATTTCGTTTGAAAATGCATGTCATAAAAACCAAAATTGTACAACTTTAGCTCTTCCTTGTTTTTATATGGAATAGCCTATAGAAATAGCCATTTTTTTTTAAATTTTAATTTAATCTCTCATGAAAAATTAATAAAAAACGAACAAAATGGCTTTTTGTAAAATCCTATGGGTGCATTTTCTTCAGAGAAAAGTCGGAAAATTGTCCATTTCTTGGAAAATTCATAACTTGAACCCCTTAAGAGTTGAAAACCTGATCTTTGGTTGCATAAATGTTTATATTATGTTGTTTTAAAAGGCTAAAGGTGGACGCTTTCCAACAAGTAGTTTTTTAAAAGTGACAGTTTAAATATTTTGCCAAGATTTTTAGGATAACTCAGCGTATTGACTGTAATTGTCCAATGAGAATTAAGCAATCGTATTAATAAACTTTAAACTTTATTCTACATATTGTGTATCATCGATTTGCATATAAATTTGACAAAAAGTATAAAATACGGCTCCGAACATTGTGCTAAACGCGCGATTTCTCTCTTAGGGCAAAGTAGTGGGAAGTTCAAGCTCCCAAATCTTTAAGTCCTTAAAAATTGCTAAAATACTTATTCTACCCATTGGGAAAATTTTTAATTTAAAACACAAAAATTGTTTTAAATTAAATTCCAACGCCATTTTCTCTATACTTTTCTCTTTTGAGATATGACACTACTGGAGCGAAGGTGTAATTTTGTGATTCTGACTTTCTAGAGTTGTCCTAGAAATTAGATTTCGCAAAGAGCAAGCTAGGGCCACAGAACACCTAATTTAAACATAAGATTTAACTTTGTTAGATGTTATGTATATTCCAAGTTACTGTATAGAGTTGAGGCCTGGACGCTAAAAGTCAGCAGCATTAACAAGCTGGAAGCATTTAAGATGTAGGTATATCGTAGAAATCCATGGACCGACCATATTACCAATCAAGGGGTCTTACTTAGAATAAACAAGGACCTAACAATTCTCGAGACCATAAAAAAGCGAAAGACAGCTTACCTTGGCCATGTCATGAGGCAGGACAAGTACAGATTCCCGCAACTGATTATGGAGGGCAAGATTGGGGGAAACGTGGTCTTTGACGTAGACAGTGCTCCCGGCTTAAAAAAAAGGATCGAACAAGCTTAGATTTAAATTCCTTGCTAAGAAGAACGCAAAACAGAGACGAATTTGCCAGAATTGTTGCCGATCTTCATTGAATGGAGAAGGCACTTGACGAAGTAGAAGAGTTGTCCATTCTACCAAAAATAAATAGTGTTTTTTCACAAATAAAAAACACAACGATAAAAGTATATCATGTTCAGTTTATTGCCTCCAAAACACAGTCATGTTCGCTGTCGCGAAAAAAGTCTGTCGATGCTCATCCGTTACTTATGAGCAGCCAAGTTCTGCGGAACAAACAATTATTAAATCTTATTGGTGAATAACCTAAACTGGGGCAAACACATTCCATCCATAGCCTTATCAACTTCAAAAAGACTTGGATTCCTTTTTCGAGCAAGAAACTATTTCTCTTCTAATCTGTATACTTTGTATGTATCCCATATCTTTAGAATATTGTTCTCATGTCTGAGGAATGGCGTTTCCTACAACACTTAACATTCTTGACTCAATTCAAAGAAGAGCTGTTCGTCTTATTAATGATCCCACACTTACAGAAAAGCTTCGTTCTCTTGCCCACCGCCGGGCTGTAGGAGATTGTCGCTCTTTTATAGGTATTTCCACGGTTTCTGCTCCGAAGAGTTGGCCAGTATAATTCCTTCTCTAGCGGCTCCCAACAGAGCAACACGAAGTGCCACTTTTTTGCATCCTTTTACAGTTCAACTTGAAAGGCCCCGAACTTCTCACTTTGTTCGTTTCGTCATTCCTAGAGTGTCCAAAATATGAAATCTGCTACCATAAGGGAAATTTCCTTTTCCACCAAATCTCCAAATATTTAAATCTCGTGTAAATAAACTCCCGCTTACCACACTTATGACACCCACCGTACGTTAGTACTTAGGCCCCTGCCTTTGTGGACTGTCCCAAGATAAAAAAGTGTGTCTAGTCAACTAGAATAGTTTTTCAAATGATAATCTAAAGGCTAGTTTACACCAAAGTTGACAACTAAAAGTTGACAAAAAATTGTTTGTAGAAAACTAAACTCAAAGTTGCTTTTCTTAAATTAGAGCAACAAGTGGAAGATTTTTTGTAGAAAACTAAAAGTTGCTCTTCTCACATTTGGAGAAACAAGTAGAAAACTTGTTGCCAAAGAATTAGCGCGAAAGGCTTAGACAGTAGTTTTCCAGGTCTCCACTAGTTTTCTACAAGTTGCTTGTGCAAAGCGTGCAGCAACAAATCTTCCCTTTTAGTTGTCAACTTTTTTTGATCTTTTGTAAGGCGCGTTTACACCAAAGTTGACAACTAAAAGTTGACAAAAGATCGTTTGTAGAAAACTAAAAGTTGTCAACGAAAAGTTGCACTTCTCAAATTAGAGCAACAAGTGGAAGATTTTTTGTAAAAAACTAAAAGTTGCCCTTCTTAAATTTAGACAAACAAGTAGAAAACTTGTTGCCAAAGAATTGGCTCAAAAGGTTTAGGTACTAGATCTCCAGTCCTCCACTAGATTTCATCTACAAGTTGCTTGGCCGACACTCCGCGGGAAACTAAAATTAAGTGGAAGATTTGTCTCTCGACAAGTGGAAGACAGAAAAAGTTGCTGCATTTTGTAGAAAAAGCAACAAATTGCCGCAACTTGTGGAAAACCTAGTTGAAGACTTTGGTGTAAACGCGACAACACTCTGGGGGAAACCAAAATTTAGTGGAAGATTTGTCTCTCCACAAGTGGAAGACAGAAAAAGTTGCTGTATTTTGTAGAAAAAGCAACAAATTGTCGCAACTTGTGGAAAACTTAGTGGAAGACTTTGGTGTAAACGCGGCTTAAGCTATCAAAATTATGATAAACTAGTATTGTCACCATATATCACGTCACGTGCTAAGTTGAAACTACTAATTTTCACACCAATTATACGACGTAACAAAACAAATTGTGCGTTATTAAGCAAATAAAAAACAAGGTCGTCGAAGTTAAGTTCTTTGCCCGAGGATAACCCTTGAATTATATTATATTATTACAAGTATCTTAAACGTCTGTTGACATAATGTCACAACCACACAATAATTTAAAGTAAATATTAACTTTTGTGTGTTTAGGGTATTCTTGGAAGGTATATAAGTGTATTTTACATATTCACGCCTACCAATGAATTATTTTTAAAGGTGAACAGTTTACCAAATTTGTAAAAAACGTACAGTGACGGTCATTAAATCTTGGCCAAAAAAATTGTCAAATTTTGACTTTTCTGTCAATTTTTGTAAATCGCCCTTTTTTACCTTGTTTTACTTTTAATTACTATGAATAAAGCAAAAGGTAAAAGAAAATATTTATATTTTTTAAAAACCAACAAATTAATAAATTAATTAAAAATTTAATAAATTCAAACAAACTTAAACATCCTACCAAACAAGTTTAATATTTTATTGAGGCCCATTTTTCTAAGACAGAGTTTAGCCTTCCAGCATTCAAATGGACCAAAGCCCGGGCATAGTCCGGATTTACTCTTAACTCATTCCACGCCTCTAAAATTTATCCTTAAATTCGTTTACATTTTGCGGCCTAAACTCATTTTCCTATTTATTTTTTTAACTAATAAGCCCCAAACATTTTCCATAACATCCGACACTGTGCGGGCCCGGTAAAACCTGATACGCTGCTCTCCCATTCATTCATCGACTTGCGGGCCGTATGAACGGGACACTAATCTTGCTGAAAGATAAAATTTTTGTCCGGAAATCGATCCAGTACAGAAGAAAGCATGATATTTTGTAGTACATCTATATATATATTAAAAATATATATATTTATAAAACGACCATTTTAGATAATATTTATTAATAAATATATAATATATTATCCAATAAATATGTGTCAGTTTGAAAACATTTTTTTTATTCGGCCAGTTTTCCAGAGATCCAAAAATGTGTTCATAAATATTAAAAAGGTTTTCCGTATTTTAAATAATTATAAACAATTTTTATTAAATAAAATTCTTCCTGCTCGTTTTATGAGTAAAAGTCCCTTTTGCGTTAAAAATTCGGAAGATTATGGTTGTTTGTCGGAATAACAAACATGTTGCACCTCATTTTCAGGCAGTTTTTTGGAGCTTATAAAGAGAAAGATTTTAAGAAAAAAAAAATGTATGCCGAATCTTATCATTTTTGCGCCGAGCGGGACATAAGAATCCCATGTAAATTTTGAAGTAGTCAAATATTGGCTCCCTAATTATTTTAGAAAAATGCTATTAGGATTTATTAAGAGCACAATAAGTTCCACCCAAAATGAAAATTTGAGCATTTTTCAACCAACCAGTAAAGAGTAAACTGCTTAAATACTTCTGCAACGTATTTTCTCATTATGCACCCTTTACTCTAGAAATCAATAATAAAAACACCATATCGATTTATCAGTGACAATTTAGATCATTAATTTATAATGTCATTGCCAAAACTAACAATTTTATACGGGAATTTCAAAAAGAAACCTCGCATTTCATTTTAGTTTACATAATTCCAACACATGCACTCACAGTTACGCAGGACAATAAAACAAATTTGTCTAGATTTAGAAATCAATTTATGACGAAAATATCAGGATTTAATCAAATGCTCAAATATTCCTCCATTAACTGCCAGACAATAACCCAAACGATTATAAAACTCTTTTTCTTACGTTGGCTAGTTGATACATCGATATTCTGGCACATTCAGCGATAATAGCATTCCTTAGCTGGTCTAAATTTTCATATTTTTTATTGGTAAAAAAGCTTTGTTTTTAAATGTCCCCATAGAAAAAATCGTTTGGCGAAAGATCCGGAGACCTGGCTGGCCAAGATATTGCGTGGTTCGGGCCTATGATGTCGTTATTAAATGCGTTGTTCAAGTATTCGCTCACAGCTCTGGTACTGTGCTGGGCAGCCATCCATTTGATACCAAATCTCTTGATTTTCACGAGCAAGGTTGTTCAAAGCAGGCAAAATTTGTTCCAGTTAAAGTACTCCGCATTCAAATTTCGGTCAAGGAAAAATGGTCGAAGGATATGGTGGCCGAAAATTCCCGTCAAAACATTAATTTTTTGTGGATATTGAGTCCTTGTCTCAACAAATCGATTTTGGGTTTCGTTACTCCAGTATCGGCAATTTTGAATGTTGGGTTCGTTGCAATGTAAAAGTGCATTCGTCAGTAAAGCAAATATTTTGTAAAAACCTCTGTCAGTGTTTGTCCTCTCCATCATCTTAAAGCAAAATTCCTGTCGTCGTATTTCTCTCCGTGCTTCTTAATTCTTGGTGTCTTTCGTACTTGTAAGCGTGGTATTTACATCTTTTTAAAATTCGAGATATTGTGGTGTGGTCTTGTCCAGTAATGTCCTCCAGTTGTCTCGTACTGTTTCCTTCGGCCTCCTCTACACAAAGTATCACGTCTAAATCCCTCTCGTTTTGTACAATTTATCTCTGATTTTCACGTCGATTTTCTTTACATTTGCAATTATTGATTACTGTGCCTGTAGTTTCAAATTTTTTATCGTCCGTTCTATTGTCGAGTTACTTGGTATTGGCCTATTGGGAATATAGGCTGCAAACATGTCCGATACTCTTCGATAATTATTTCCCTGATAAAACCATTTTATAAGAGTGATTTTTTCTTGATTTGAGTAGTTCATTATTTAAAAATGATGTGATATTGATCTGACAACTTGAAAGTAATAGGTTAAATAATTTTTATGGTATTTTTTTATTATAAATTATAGGTCTCATTAAAGGTCCGCCGTAAAAAAGTTGGGGAAAAATTGGAAAACTTAAAATTTTAGAAATATTCTTGGGCGTGTACTTAAAAGCTGAAAATTTTTAAACTGGGGAAAACTTTTGTTTCTTTTTTTAAAAATTAATTTAAAATTTTCTTCTTTAAAATAATTAGGAGCCAATATTGGACCATTCAAAATTTACATGGAAATAATTTGCTAAATTTAGGTAGAAAAATGTTAGTCAAGGAAACGAAGTTCAAATTTCCAATGTATACTCTACTGTATACTCTAGCATTAACTTTTGAATCCGGCTGTCGCGATGCAACTACCTTGCGGAGTTTTTGAATAGGGGAAATTGGTCCTTATTTTACATAAGCGCTTTTGGTATGATACTCCTATAAGATACTTTTTTTCTATGGTTCTAAGGTGTGGTATCCCAAAAACGAAAACAAACTACAAACTAATTCATATTTATCTCTTATCTAGTATGACACGTTTTAATCTTTAAATACATGTTACGAATCATCGAATTATTGTGTTCTGATAAAACTACACAGGTACAACTAATGTTCTAACGTGTGAATAAAACGGTTAATTTAATCCAAATTTAAAATTAAATTGTTTAATTTTTTTTTAAGTGTTAATTACCTCCAATTTTGGAAAACATCGTCCGAAGTAGACGAATAATGTTTCGTGGAAAGAGAGTTTAATTGAAATTTTCGGTTTATTTTGTTTCGTAAATAAACAAAGTTTATTATAATTATCAGAACCTTTAAAGTGCAATGTGAGTGTCATCTATAGGTTTAGAATATTAAATTTTACGGTGAAACATTAACGTCTTTTAGATATAAACAAAAATAAAGTTTAATGTCGTGAGTAATAGATTTTAAATATTTTACTTCTTTGTTTATACGTAGACCATTACTAATGTTATTGGGAATTGCTTTAAAAGTTGTTTTCTTTGTATATAATGTCAGTAGAATTTAGAACAAAGACTACAAAGAATTTTAGAGATATAATACTATAAGGAATCTGTACTAATTACTATGGTGAATAAAATTTTGAAAAAAATACAGGGTGATTCATGAGGAAATGTCAATACTTCAGGTACGTAGTCAGGGTCCAAAAATAAACCCTAAAAGCCTATACAAATATGGGTCCGCAAGCCCTTCGTTTTCGAAATACAGGGTGTTAAAATTTTATTTAATTTTTCTATTTTTTAAATAAAATCTATGATAATGTAAATAATTCGATTCTAATCTTATTACGGCTCTTACTTGTAGGGGGAGCCACCTACACGTCTTTTTTCTATTTTGAACAATCACAACTTTTTGGTACGGCCCTGTATTACATTTTTAAGTAAATTAAATAATTGTTTTGTCATTTTTACGTCAAAAAGTTATACTTGATAAAAGTTGATATGTGCAACCGTTTTCGAGATATTTTTATTTAAAAAAATTACAACGCATCTGATTTTATTATAGGAAAATTAAAAAAAAAAAAAAAATGTATAATTAAACAATATGTATTTTAATTTTCAATTAAATTATTGTTCTTAAATTATGTTCGGCAAAACATAAGCTAGGTTTTAAATTTTTTAAAATTCCACCGTTTACTTCTAAGGACATGTCAGCTGTGTGGTGAACACCCTGTATCTCGGAAACGAAGGCCTTGCGGACCCATATTTGTATAGACTTTTATGTTTATTTTTGGACCCTGGCTACGTACCTGAAGTATTGACATTTCCTCATAAATCACCCTATATATCCTCTACCTATTGGACTAAGTGGACTAAAAATTTTAGGGGCGAGGGCATACAACGACAGAACAAAAAATTACAGATATGCACAAAATAAAAAATAACTTTTTTTACGAGCCTGCGGGAAATGGTTCCTTCTACATTATTTTCTGTGTGGGAAGACATTATTCCCCACAGAAATGTATTTTATTCCCACACTAGTGCGGGAAGGATTTGCAAACGTTAAATGAGGCGTTGAGAACTAGACCGACATCCAATTAATGACCTAAATGGTTTTGGTTTAAAAATGTGTGGTTTTTAGGTGAAGGTGTTCTGAAATTGGAAATGCATATTAATGTACTATTTAAGATTTTGTGGGTGTTCGTTCTGGCTCTCAACAGCTAAAATAATGAGTGTGACGTTGAATAATTGTATTGTTGATTCACCAAGTTACCTTCGGTTTCTATGATGGTGAGTTTATATTGACTTTCAAAATCATTTTGAAGTGTCAAGTATATAGTACAGTGGATGAAGAGAAAAAAGGTGTTTGACCTCCGGATTTTTTTGTACAGTTTCAATTTTTATGAAAATTTGGAAAATAGTTGCTTTTACCCTCTAGATGAAGTCCCACCCAAGTATTTTACTTAAATTAAATCCAAGTACTTGAAGTAAACCAAAGTACTTGAAGTAAAACAAAGTACTAGAAGTAAAACAAAGTACTTGAAGTACAACAAAGTACTTGAAGTAAACCAAAGTACTTGAAGTAAACCAAAGTACTTGAAGTACATAAAAGTACTTGAAGTAAATAAAAGTACTTCAAGTAAAACAAATTATACTTAAGTAGTATTTTTTGTAAGGAAGATAGAGGGTTTATTCCTCAAAACGGGTTTTCAACAACCCTAAAGCTTTAAGGACTGAGCCACGTCGTTGGAAAGTAGGCCAGTCGGTAAAAACTATAGTTAGGAGAACAAGTAGGGTTGCAAGTGTCCCGTTTTAACTCGGGATTTTGCATCCGATGTCCCAAATAATGTAAAATTGCGTATGTAAATTTATGGCAACAGGCCTACAATGTACTTACCGTGTAAGCGCTTGGGCCTTAAACTATTATAGGAAATATTGGTTTTCCCAAAATTGTTTTTTTCCAGTGGTTGCCAACGGGTTAGCGTTGGCACCCGTTGGCATCCGATACATCTGTCAAAAGCGAGTGTTTTCATTAGGTGCCTACAGCAGGTTAGCACCCAAAACCTATTCTTGGGAAATATTTTAATTTCCCATCAACACAAAATTTTGATGTCGTTTCCATTTTATTAGTGAAAATTTTGTTTAGGTTGCCTATTAAAATACAGGGGTTTTCGTTCAAATGAAGGAAATAATGAACGCATTCACAATACGAAATAGTTGGGGAACCGCTCCATCAAACGTCAAATCGTAACAATAGAATATTCTTGAACTGTCACGTTTTTGACATTTTCGGAAGTGATTTGGAAACTGTTTCGTATCCTGAATGCGTCCAATAATAAAATTGTCATGAAAAATGACTGTTAGTAATCATTATTAAATATAACAAATTGGTTATCAAAATAAAGGATTTTCTATAAGGATTGATTTCGAAAAAAATCGGTGTTTTAACATTTCTAATTGAAGTAATTTCTTTACTTAAAGTACTTTTTTTTACTTGAAGTACTTTTTTTTACTTCAAGTACATCGTAATACTTCAAGTACTTAAATAAATACTTCAAGTAATTTACTTGGTTAAATCAAGTAAAAATCAAGTATATTCATAAAACTAATCAAAATCAAGTACCTCCCAATAAAAAGTACTTGAAGTAAAATACTTGAAGTACAAAAAAGTACTTTAATAAATTTAACTTAAATACTTCAAGTTTTGACAGCTCTGGCTTAAGGTGTGCTTTTTATTTTTAGGGGGTAAAAACCACCCCGTATGCTAAAAAATTAAAAAACCGTTACGGTATAAAAATATATAACTACCATAACTCAACCTTTTAATAACCACCCCTCATGAGATTTAAAAAAAAAATTGTTTTTGACAAATTAAAACGATTTGATGATACATAATTATAGTCCCGAAAATAAAGCTAAAAAATGGCAAAACCTCGCATTTTTTTGTCCTGCATCGATTCGCATAAAAATTTGGAATTAGGCACTTTTAACCCTTTACTTTAAATTCTATTTTATGGTGATGTGCTCTGTATGTTTTTTAAGGGTAAAAACTACCCCTTATTGTCAAAACTTATGAATAACATTTTAAACCTTAAGATGGGTAAAAGTTGGTGTGGATTAGTTGATTAGTGATTGTTTTATGCTTTGAAATACAAAAGCAAGTTTAAAGGTTTTTTTGGTACTTGCCATTCTGTTTTTTACCAATTCATTGTAGATATAAATAAAGATACTTGGACTTATTATAAATATAATAAAATGGCCCAAATTAAAACCTTACATTTTCAGAAATACGGGCGAAAAAACCGAATGTTACCTATCTCCTTTATTATTTGTACACCTTTTTCTTTATTTAAATGTGATTTTTATTTTAAAGTATTATTTTGTTTTAGGAAGATTTAAATCTGACCGCATAAACTGAAAATGTAGACTTTTACTATGAAACTCGTCAACCGAAGACAGGGTACCTTCACCCCACCTAGCAACATAATCTTGGTACATCTAGTGCTAATTAACTTGATAACTGGATGTCTTGGTGCCAGCGATGACATCACCAACATTTGGTACTTTGGATGCCCGCTGGTTTGGGGTCGACCCCAAATGGTGTTTTTTAAACCCGCCCCCGGAAGCAGAAGAGGAAAAATTTAGGGAGGGTTTAAGCTACAAAAAATTTTTAATTTTATTATAAGGTTAAAAAAAGGATTTTTTTTTCCAAAAATTTTTTTCAGTTGGGGAGGCGAAGCGAGAAACGCCAAGCAAAAAGAAAAATTAAAAATTAAAAACCCTATGATATGTACTATTTTTTTTCTAAACAAGTAAAAAATTAAACATTTAGTTATTAAAAAAAAGTTTTTAACCCCGGATTAAAAGTAGCATTTTTTAACCTAGGATTAAAGGGGTTTCTCAGCAACGACCCCTTTTTTTGGGGGATGAGAATTGATAGTTTTTTCCCCCGGGAAAAGTAAAAAAAAAGTCAACTTTTTTTGACGGTTGGAGAAAAACATTTTTTTTTTACAAATGAATTTCATGAATTAACAAAATTCCAGTATGATAATAATAAAAAAAATTGCATCTTTTCCAAAAAGCAGAATGAAATAAAACTATTATGATAACAAAGCATAATAAGAAATTAAATATTATTATGAGAAAAGAAATCAATATAATAGTTCTAGGCAATAAATCTATTTTAAACTATCTTCAAAGTCAATAACACTAAAATCTTGGACTTCCATTGTCTTTGTTAGTTAATTGTTACACAACGTTTCGGTGTAATGTATCTCCAACCGTTTTCAAGTGATAACAAAAAAATATTTTTAAAAACTACGACTTATCCCCAGGGAATTTTAAAATTTTGGGAAGCCCAATACTGTAGAACAAAATTGTCCGGGGGTGCAGGGGGGGGAAAGGGGGGGGTTGGGCCCCCCCGGGAGTTTGCCCAATGAATAGTAGGTCGGCCCCCGGACTTCCATAATTCTTTGTTACTATCTACAGTATCCCCAGGAAAAAAGGTGTTGAAGAAAAAAAATTTTTTTTTGATTTTATCGAAAAAAGCTACTTTGATAAAAATTTTGCTATTTTTCCCCCAAAATTTTTGGGGGGGAAACATTTAACATATTTTATAGGGTGTTCCCCAAAATTTAAAAAAAATTAAATGGTACAAGAAAGGGGTTTATTTGAGAAGATATGGAAATAAGTTCTAGGGAAAAAATTTTTCAAAATTAAAAAAAAAGTCTCTAATACCAATATTTGAAAAAAAAGGCCTACTTTTTTTTTGTGATTAAATTTTTTTTAATATCGATTTAAATTTTTAATATCAATTTATTATCAAATTTTTTGCTGTTAAGTAAGCATTTAAAGCTGACGATACTGCGGCATGAATTATAAAAACAAAATATCAATAAAGCTTGTCACTATCAACGCCTACTAGTACAAAAAAATTTTTTAATTAGTTTTTTTAAATTTATAATAAATTTTTAAACACAAATAAATAAAAATGGGCCGATTTTTTTTGAAAATTGTATTAGAACTACCTTTTACGTTTGAACAACTTTTCTTGTAACTTATTTCCATATCTTTGCAAATAAATGCACTTTACTCTAGTACCATTTTAATTTTTCCCCAAAAAAGTTTAATGTTTCTTCCCAATCTTACTCTAAGAAGCAGCAAAATTTTTTTTTAAAAGGGAGCTTTTTTTTAATAAAAAATTAAAAAAAAAGAAATCTATTCAACACCTTTTCCTGGACACCAGGTCCACGGAAAAAGGGGTTGAAAAAAAACCTCTTTATTTTTTTTTTTATCAAAAAACGCCTCTTAAAAAATTTTGCACCCCCAAGTAAGATTGGGATAAAAAAAAAATTTTAAAAAATTTTTTACGCGGGTTTTAAAAATTGAAAAAAAAGGCGGGCTGTATTTGGGAAAATATGGAAATAAGTTACTAAAAAATTTTCAAAAATAAAAAATAGTTCCTAATATCATTTTTTAAAAAATCGGACTTTTATTCATTTTTGATAAAATTTTTTTAAATTTTCTAATTCCAAATTAACAACTCTTTATTGTACAGTAGGCGTTGATGTGACAAGCTTATTGAAATTTCCCTTTTAAATTTATTTAGAAACCCCTTTTAACGCTTTGATAAAATTAATATTAAAAATTTTAAAAGGATTAAAAAAAATTTAATCAAAATAAATAAAAGTAGGGCCCTTTTTTTAAAAATTGGATAAGAGACTACCTTTTAATTTTGCAACTTTTCCCGAACTTATCTCCATATCTTCCTGCCTTTCTCTTGTACCATTTTAAGTTTTTTTTTTTGCCCCCAAAAACTTTTCTATTAATCTTACTCTAAAATACAAAATTTTTTTTCAAAATAGCCAAAAAATCAAAAATAAAAAAGTTTTTTTTTCCTTCCCCTTTTTCCCTGGACATACTGTATAAAGTTGACATCATTAAATGTCAAATTTAAGCATTACTGTTTTTTTTTTTAATTTTTTTCACAAAAATTGTGGGTTATTAAACGATACTACCATAGAATATTTAAAATTATTGTGTAATATTGGATTTTATATAACGGGATATAATATGGAAAGAAGCCTTCTATTTAAATGGTCGATATTTTTGTGAGTTTTGTATTTTTACAAAAATTTTTGTAAATAAATAAAAACAAAATTTTTTTAAAATAAATTTAAAACATTGTATGATACTTTCATGTACTTATCACCAATTTAGTGATAAAAGAAGGGCAAGATAGTGTAAATGAGTTTAATCTAATCCTAAGATTCGGGTTGTACATTAAAAATTGAAAATTTTTATAACTGCTTTTAGGCATATACTTTTCACTAATAACAAACATTCATGAGACAGAATAACAGGGGTTTAAAAAATGTTTAGTAACCTTTGGTACCTAGGTATCCATTGTAACAGTATCCGTTAAATATTATGTCTCTACAGTATGTCGAGTTTTAAAAGTTAATAATGTAAATTTAACAAACCAAAATCTAATTTCTTTTAAACAAATCCATAAAAGCAAAAAGGAACTTTAACAAAAAATTGTACTTTCTTTCATTCATTGAGGGACCTGTATATATTAAAATTGGCCGGGTCTGCCCAGTAATTAAAAATTTTGATCCTTTTAAAGAATGTACTAAATTATTAAATGAAATAGAAGTACCTAAATGTAAACCTTAATCCTTTTTAATAATCCACGGAAATAAATGAACATTGTGGAAATAATCTAAAAGATAGTTAAGATTGCTCTTTACTTTTCTCACTGTTATTTTCTATGAATGTTTTCATTTTCTATTATTCATAATTGATAAATTATTATTTTTCGGTTACCTAAGTTACGTCTCATAAGAAGCACCTAATTTAAACATAAGAAATATTACCTAAAGTAAAAAATGCCGGGTATGTTCCCCCTTGGATTTGCAAGACAAAACCATACAACCTCTAATCTTTTTGTTACGATATTATAAGTAACAAACAATAAACACAAAATTATTGTCACAATTTAGTAAACACTAATCACTAAAATAAGAAGGTTTTTATCAATCCACAAAACTTCTGCAACCACAAAATATAGGTACTCACACAAATCAAAACAATCGAAACTAATACGGCGCAAAGGGCACAAATCACAACAAAAATGACGAATGATGAGACAACCTAATACCAAAAACGGTACTACGGCTCTCATAAAAGTATAATGTGTTGCCTAACTACACACTGATTTATCAGTGTGTAAGTAGGAAACACATTAAATTATTTCGTTGTCAGAATTGGCGGGGCCAACTCTCACAGTTATTTTCATACTGGGCTGGACATTTTTTGATCGAATGGGCCATAGCATTGGGCTTCCATACACCTTTAAACTTCCTTGCTTATCCCTTGTTCACCGAAGCTTGCCCGACTTTTTACAGTTTAGCAACAGCTGCCAGATATTCGGAATATCGATACTAGGCTTGCTAAACACATGTTGCTTGGTTACAATTATTACAGCTTCTTTAAATTTTCTTTTCTTCCAGTGGTTTTCTTTATGAATAATTTTTGCTTCCTACCATTGTATGAGGTGTTGTTTTAACCAAGCGTGTTCGGCAATCCCTGACTTCGACGTTCACCTCGTTCCGTAACGGCATTTAAGTCCCAAACTACTCTAAGAAGTATTCTTACTAAGACGAAACCAGACAAAAATGTTTTAAATAATGATTGCATCTACCAATTTGCTTGTGAATGTGGTGAGGTATACATTGGGGAAACGAAAAGACCACTCGAAGTTAGAGTTAAAGAACACAAAAAACATACGGAACGAGGTAAAACGTCGAAGTCAGGGATTGCCGAATACGCTTGGTCAAAACAACACCGCATACAATGGTTGAAGTTTTTGACTGACAATTTGAATTTATGAAAACTTCCTATGGTACAGGAAATGAAGCATTATAGCTCGCAATTTTTTCGCCTTACATGGATTTACCTGAAATTTTCTCAGGAGGTAGAGAATAGCCTAAGGATCAAATTGTATATCATGTCGAGAGGCGCTTTTATCCCGGGGGTGGTTGCCACCCCCTCTCGGGGGGGGGGAATTTTTTATTACATTTTAAGTACATGAATCGAAAAAAAGTAGTTCTAAGTAAAAACGTTTTTACATTTTTTCATGAAACTAATACTTTATGAGTTATTTACGATTAAAAGTAACAGTTTTTCGACGTTTTTAATGGATTTTTCGCGAATAACTCCAACTACAACCAATACGGACCGAGCTACGGCTTGTTAATTGTTAGCTTTTATTTGTCAAATGCTAAATTTGAAAGATTCAAAGTCAAATAGCGGGAAAACTTTGCATTTTTCGAGTCTTTTTTAAAGTATATAATTACACCTTTTTTTTAAATCTTTAGAATGAAAATTGAGCGAGTTATAATAAATATAAGGTCTGTCCCTACTTTTTTCTACGAAAAAATCAGTGAAGACAACCCTCTAATTACCCACCTTATTAAAATTAATCTTTGCCATTCTACGATTCTCTTTATATAAGTATTATCAATACATCCTAGAAGTTTAAATTAAAAATGGTTAATTTAAAAAAAATGTGAGCTTAAAGTGAAAAACGATTTTTTGCAATTTCGTAACAAAAAGCCCCTTTTTTCAAAATAACTCCAAAAATACTGGAGATACAAAAAAATGCTAGAATACCGAATTGGTAGCTTTTTTAATTACAAAGATATTTCTTTGCATAGATTTTCTATAAAATAAATAATTGGCGAGATATTTCCGTTTAAAACCTCTATTTTCGAGTGAGCACCACCTTATTCAAGCTAAGAACTAAGTGATTTAATTCACATAGCCTTGTTTAGAAAATCCTGCAAAATCATTTTTGAAAAAACTTTCTATCATTTAAAATTGAAGGAGCTATGTTTAAAAACTAATCAATTTTTTACTTGACGATACTTAATGGAAGGTATACATGCTAATGGAAATTAATTAAAAAATTATATTGAAATGATATAGTGTGATATAGTGATAGAGTGTACCAGAAAACTGTAATAATTTCTTTAATTTTAAATTACGAAAATTTTTAAA
>JAHBCN010010634.1:0-31110 GCA_019359885.1 Listronotus oregonensis | reverse complement strand
AGAATTTGCGGCCAATTAAAAGGTTGATTTACCTGAAATGGGGTTAAAACAATTAAGATTTGCGGCCGTGGGTGTTTTATAGGGTTCATTATTGGGTTTTTATATACGGGATTTCCTATAAAGAGATTTTTGTTAGTTGGGGCCGATATAAACGGTTTCCAACACAACTTTTACTGTATAAATCTATTATAAAATATATTTAAAATTATACAACTTTTTTCGGGAACACGCGGGAGAAAGAAAATCAAGAAAAAGCGGAAAGCAAAATAAAAAAGTCTAAATTTAACAGCCTTTAATAATGGGTAAAAGCGGAGGTCCCTGACTTTAAGTCCTACATAAACCAATAACGCTAACGCATCTTTAATAAAAAAGAAATTGGATATCCACCTGTTCTTTTCGTAGGCAAACCGGTATTATTTATAATTAGATTTAATTAATTTTTTATCTTGCCCTTTAGGCAGAATTTATATTTACGTATACAGGGGTTCAAAAGATTTGACATATAATTTGTTGGTCAATATTGTATTGTATTGTATTGTAATAAACGGGGTCGCTCGGCTCTAGTTAGCCCTCCTTCACTTCGACCTAAAGAGATCTTTTGTGAAATTCGTTGTTTAGTGCCCGGTATTTCCATTTTAGAAAGTTCAGGATACTAGGGTGCAAGCGAATAATATCTCTAGGAGTAGGATATACCCCGAGGATTTAAGCCGTTGTCGGGCAGTTCTCTGTTCACAGAGAATGTGTTCCGCATTTCGTTTGCCTCGTCACAAAACCGACATTGTTCATCCTCGTCTTTCCCATTTTTTGAGGTGATACCTCCAAGGGCCATTCCTGTTAGAAGCGGAACCAGTTTAAGTTCATTTTTTGAAGTTCCGTAGCTTTTTGTGTATTAGGGAATGAAATAAATCTTTTCGCCTGCCTTTGTCCTGGGATGTTGTTCCAGTGCCCCTTTTTCTTTTTTCCCATGTCCTGAGTTCCTCGAGGGGGCTCTAGTGGGCAAAAAGGCTCAGGTCCATAGAAGGTCCTTTCCTTTTGGGAGTTGATCGGCAATTTCATTGTTCACCCTTCATGTCCTGGTACCCACTCCAGAGTAACTCTGTTGTGTTTGGCCAGTTGGTTTAGTGATTGTCGGCATTCCCAGGCTAGCTTTGAGTTAAAAGAGCAGAAGCCAGTCAATAAGCCTGATTTGGGGAAAACCCAAACGAGGTCAGATTAGATAAGATTAAATTATTTGAGCGGAGAGGCAGAAAACCTCCACCACGCAACCTTACAGATTTATTGGGTTTCCCTTCGTTTCTTTAAAGACCTTGTCCAGGCCCGTCTTTATCAGACTCCAGAGTCTTGACACGGCCACTCCATATATCTTGCCGGTTTTGGCTTTTCCTCACCAAGCCTAGTAAACCTAAGCCTACATAGGCTTCCGGGCACCAAATTACGGCTTTTTTCAGCCTCCTGGAGAACATACATATTATCCCCACCAGGCCTTTCTTTCCAGGGCTTGTTGATTTTTCCTTTATTGACCTCCGTTATCCTTACGACTTTTTTGACTGAGGCTCAGTAGGCGGGCAAACTTGGCAACAGGTCAAAAACCTGCTTTGCCTATCTTGTCTTGGTGTTTGTACCCACCAGCTTTGAAACTCTCTTCTACCCACCTTAATACAGCTTTAAGAAGGCCTGTGAGATTCCACAGAATGACTCGGGCCATCATTTCGGCTGATCCTTTTTGGCTTTGTCGGCCTCTTCGTTACCTAGGTGCCCTCTTGGCCGGACCCAGGCTACCGTGTTTGTTTTGCCAAGCCGACTTTATTCACCTCAGTCCCCCACAGTTTGAAATTAACTTTTGGAGAACTGATGGTTCAGGGCCGCTTGGGTCTGAGTAAATGACGAGGTTAATGCGAAGTCCCTCTTACAAGACCTCAAACTTATCTTGGATTGGAGCGCCAAAAAATTTTGTTCGGTTTATGCAAAAAACACAGTCCCGCTGTCGCAAAAAGTCTGCCAACCTTAAAATAAGCGGCCGTTCCAGAAAAAGAGTCGTTTAATCTTGTCGGCGTTACTTTTGAGAATAACCTCGAGTGGAAAATACATTACATCCATAGCCTCGGCAGCTTTAAGAAAGCTTGGATTTCTCTTTCGACCACAAAGTAGTTCTTTTCTTCCAATCGTATACTTGATGACCCAAATCGAACCTCTCTAGAACATTGTTTTTAAGTCTGAAGAATGGTGTCTCCCACACCTTAGCATTCTGGACTCCATTTAAAGAAGAGCCGTTCGTTTATTAATAATACCACGCAAGAAAAGCTTCTCCTTTCCCACCGCGAGGGTGGGATCTGTGCTTTCATAAGTATTTTACGGTTCGCTCAGAGGAGTTAGCCAGATAATTTTCCCTCTGGCAGCTCCCAACAGAGCAACAAGAGTGCAAATTTTATGCATCCCTTTACAGTTAAACCAGAGAGGCCCTGAACTTCCCCGCTTTTTCGTTCCTTTACCCCAGAGTGTCCAGAGGGAACCCGATACCCGCGAGTTTTTCCTCCCAGTCTCCAAAATTTAAGTCCTGTGTGAACAAACTTCCCTTACCATTTGGACCCCAGAACAACAGGCACAGCCTTTGTGTGTCCGAAGATGAAAAAAAACAGAACCAATCAGACCGACCAGAACTAAGGGCTTTAGAATTTGTCCAAAAGGTCGGTCAGCCCAACACAAATTAAGTTCTATAAGGTTGTATAAACAACTATAAAATACTTATAGGATACTAAAATTCCTAAACGTGACACAACAATTATAATTTATACAACCAAAAAGGGCCCATTTTATAGAAAGTTTGGTAGTATAAAGTTCTATTAAAAGGATACAACTTTCACGACTGTTTTATGTACGTTTTAAGCTACTATAAAGGTTTTATAGGGTCACTGGCACATCTATAAAATAAAACCGACACATAAAGTCTTATAAAATGGTTTATGATTATTTTTTTTATAATTGTTTTTTAACAAATGAAAAACATTTTACATTTAGCAGTTTAAAAAGCATTTTTTATTTTTTAGTGCAGAAAATTAGAACCAAATTATATTTTAACGTGTTATTGTGAATAAATCTAGAGGTTGTGCATGCATTGTTGTAAAAAAGGACAGAACGGATATCGGTAGTAAAAATATGGCGGGGCGGTTATAATGTAGCATATTTTATTAAATCATTTGGAAGGTTTGAATTGCACAAATTTTTGCGGGAAAATTTTTTTGATAGATTGTGGATGTGTTTGGCAAAAAATAAGGCAATTTTTTTAAGTTTTTTAAATATTTTAAAAAATATAATATTTTTTTCTAAAAATTTTTTTTTTAAGATTTTAATAGTTTATTACAGCATATGACGATCCTTTTACAATAAATTTCCTAATAATAAAGTCACATTTTTCAATTTAGTTTCACGTTTCAACTTAATGGTTCATAATGGCGGAGATAAAACAAGAATTTTATTTAAACATGGCGATTTATAATACAATTTTACCCAAATAACTTTAAAGAATGTTTCATTTGAAAATAAAACGGTAGATAAAAACTGTTTTATAGGAATATATAGGCACTATATAACAGTTTTTGACAAGAATAATAATATTGAGATTCAGAAACTAGCGGTTCCAATCTTATATGGTACCTAATAAAAAAATAAAATTTTAAAACAGCTGTTAAAAATTTAATATAGGCGTTTTCAAAACACTTTATTGGTTCCCAATCATCCGATATCACATATCTATTTTCAATAGTGTTCATTAAAGAAAAGAGATAATCAGCTGATGATTGGGAATCAATCAGTGTTTCCGAAAACGCCTAGTAATAGTGAGCGCTCCAAGTAATATCAAAGTTATTAAGCAAACGCAAATAGATAGATCATCTAAATTGAACGCCGTGAATCGCTCGGAGATCAATGCCGGTAACCCTCGTGACGTCACAAACCAGTTTTAATAAATGGGAATATCCAATTATCTGTCACTTGTCAAAAATATCCAATTAAACTCACTATTACGTCATTAAATCTAGCATAAGTTTGTGACGTCAAATCGTACAACATTGCTCTTATGGAAATGGGCCATCCTCTTAGTTTTAGTATAATATCCTTGGTATTCACCCTTTTATTTCGCGCATGCACTTCTAGGTTGAAACTTAAAATTTAAAGCAAAAAGACATCCTCATATCAACGATTGTCTGCGGGCCTATAGAATATGAGGAAAGTGTTTCTAGGTTGGATTTTATAGTTCAAAAATGAGAGAGGAGAGTTAAATAACTGATTCGTTTTCGGATAATCTGTGCAACTACTCATATACCTACCTATTTTAAAAAAAAAAGATTTATAAATTTTTTAAAACGCAAAGAGAATGGGGGTTTACTATTATTTTAAAAAAATATCGTTAAGTCATATATTTTTTTTAAATAAAATGCAGGTAAAATTTTTTCCAACTATAAAATTTTTAGGTCAAGGACAACCATCCCAAAAATTAAGAAGGACAAAGCGATATCATGATCATGGCATCATACAGTTGTTTATGGTTGGTGGGACTGGCGGCACATACAACCTTTATAGAATTTAATCCAACCTCAAAAGTGAATGTATTTGTAATTATTTTGGGCCTGGAGATTTTAATTTTGCATTTGTGTTTAATAATTTTTTAAAATATAAGTTATGTTTAAAATAGTGAGATTATTGAAAAGGAAACAAAAACGACTATTGTTCCCACTTGGGAACAATGTGGAACACTGTTTTGGCCCAAAATTTGCATATAAGATCAACAGGATCCAGAATCCGCCCCTGACCCTAACTGGATGTCCAACCATGCAAGACAAAAAGACAAGGGTTTTCATCATTTCAAATGGCAGAAGAAGATCTGGCCGGAGAACACAAATAAAACATAGAATTTTGACCTTATTGTTTGATTGCCAAGAAACCAATGCCATATTGTGTTGTTTGTTTTAACAAAATTTTGGATATGATTTCAGTGGAGGTTTTCCGATACCACAATAAATTCCATAACTAGGGTTTAACTTCCGGAACGGAATGTTCCAATATTGCAAAACTTGCACCTGGAACTTTTTGTATTGGGGCCGTCTTTTAAAGTTAAGGGAAACGATTATATGTGTGCCTTTAAGTACCGAGATAAAGCCATTGTGCCAGTAAGTCCATTTTCAAGGAAACAGAACTATCGATTTGGGAGTTCTCAAATTGTTGGGGATTTCTGGTAGGAAATTTGGAATAGCTTCATTCCATATAGAAAAAGCTTCCTTAAGCTGAATTGTAATGTTATAAGAGGTTCCCAAGAAAAGCCGCTTTTAATTTAATTTTTTTTTAGTTTGGAATTTTGTATTTTCTTCGTCATATAGAAATCGTACCATCATTTAATTATCAAAAGAATTATCCCAGATTCCAGATTTGGAATATCCCTATTACATTATTTCTAGTTTGTCTTATGGGATGGAGGAATTATGTTCTCAAGCTCTTTTCCCACCTACTTCCATTTTAAAAACAATTCGGATTACTTGCAAATTTGTTGATATTTATCTTACAAGTTTTTAAATTGCCAAGGTTTGTTAATTTTTTTTTTCAGAGAATTATTAAGATTATTATTTTAATTAAATTTGTCACCCATAAAATAAAATATTTCAGTGGAAAAGGAGGTTACGGCACACTTAGTCTTTGCAGATCTAAAAAATTTATTTGTCAGACATTGTTTTATCCTATAACATTTTAAAGGAGAATGTCGTATGTATCTAAAGCACGTGTAAAAGTGTTTTTAATAGTGCAACAAGTATAAAATATTTATTATGCAACACTATACAGCTTTTATAAGAAAAATAAATATTTTATAGTGTTCTAATAGTAATATTAAGAACTCTTATCAAAGGAATAAGGCTTATAAAATAATATTTTTATATTGTATAAAACTGTTATGTTTATATCATTTTAAAAGAAAACGATAATGCGTTATAGGATATATCGTAAAAGCCATATAAAACATTTAATACAACAAATTTAAGAAACAAAAATGCAACAAAAGGCTTAATAAAAAAAACAGTCTAAAACAACGATTCAACGTTATAAAAATTCGGCTTTTAAATTCCATTTTGCTAGGGGTGGTTAGTTCGGTTAGTTGAAGCGGCTTTTTATTTAATCAATTATATTTCAGACGGAAAATGGGGAAAGAAAAGACCCCAATTTGGCAACACTACGGAATCAAAAATAATTTCATGACGTTTCTTGTCAAAAGAGAAGTTTTGCATAAAGGAAAAATTAATGAAAATTTTAAATTTTAAAATCGAAATAAAAAATATTAAAACACATAATTTTTCTCCTCCGATAGTATATTTGCAATCCCTGGGGACTCTAGAATATAACTAAATAAATTTTGCCAAATAATCTAAAATAGCAAAAAACCGTGTTGTAAATAATAACCACATCTTTTTCTCAGCATTATTTGAAACAGTTCGAAATAGCTTTCGTCAACAAGTTGACACACCAATTTTTTTGATTGGCAATGACGGATACATCACATTACCAAAAATATAAAAAATTAATTATTAAACACCAATTTTTTTTCTACAAGCGTGCGGAAAACTATACTTTTTCGCACTAATCTGCGTGCGGAAAATAGCGTGCAGTAAAGTAAAATTTTTTAGTTGTTGAACATAAATTAGTGTTTAATTATAAAACAATGCATAATTTTGCTTATAATAGTTTTATATTTAAAAAAACTTAATTTTACTGTAATTTTGCAGTCTTTTTATAACATTTATTAAATAAATTAAAATTATCCTAATTTACCTAATGTAAGTACATATTTTTTAACTCCATATAAATTATCAAAGGATCCATAGCAACCAACTAATTGTTTATGCATCTATTAAAAATTAATTTTCTGTCGCGCATTTCTTAACCAAATTGGAGAAACATTTTCAATGGATTCTGACGACGTTTACTAGCATCGATTATCGAAGCAGCAGAAATAGCAAGTATAGATCTTCTGCCCATGAAATCTCGTCACTGGTCCGAAAAAGAATTTGTTATGTTTCAGAGCTGGTGTCAAAGTAAGGGTGTGAAGTCTTTTAAAGAAGAGATTTTTCTGGCCTATTTTTCTTATTTATCAAAAACATGTAAACCCAATACATTATGGTCTAGATACTCTATGCTAAAATGTTTCATTAAGTTACGAAAGAACATAGATTTAAGTTTTCAAAGTGACGGTCAACCTTAAAAAAACAAAGTGTTGGCGTTAGAACCAAAAAGGCTAAAGTCTTTTTAAAAGCAGATATATTGAAATTTATGGATAAGGCGCCAGATGATACTTATTTACATATAAAAGTGGCTACGATTTTTGGCTTAGCGGGCGCTTGTCGTATAGAGGAGTTGACAAAAATATGTCTAGTCCATATTGAAGACCAAGGAAGTTTAATATTGATACACATCCCAGACTCAAAAAATCACAGCTCTAGAAGCTTTGTCATTTCTGAAGATGCCGAAAATGGGAAATTTTTGAATCTACATAGAAAGTATGCCAGTTTTTGAAAAGCCGACAACACCACAGGCGATTTTTTGTGAACTATAAACACGGAGTGTGTACAGTACCATGTATCGACATTAATACCTTCGGAAACCCGGAATTGTATACTGGGCATAGTCTTTCGCCGGTCCTCTGCAACATTTCTCGCAAACTTCAGAGAACAAACATCTTACATTAAACGTCTTCGAGGCTAGAAGTATACTTCGAAAATTTAACAAATTTTAGAAAGGCTATTTCAAACAAAATACTCAATTTTACCGAAACACCTCCCACTATCCAGAAACAACCGTCACTGCCATCTTTCAATGTACTAAACCTCTCGGTTCAAGAAACTACTTCCATAGTTGCAAAAAATCGGCTCATCAAGAACCAACGTCGCCGCCGTCAACGTTTTCTACAGAAAAGTAACTCGCGTCAGCAATAAATTTGCAATACGCAACCAATTGCACTTTTATTATAAATGTTAATAATAAAAATAATTAGTGTATAAATTCCTTCGTTAATAAATAATATTTTGATCACAAATCTTTAAAATTATGTTGGTTTTTCCTCTCTCTTGTAGAAAAAATTGCGAGTATTTTTATTTGTTTGCTTTACTCCAACTGCTGCGCGACTTTGTGTAACAAGGTGGGTGAAAGTATCACTTTCCACACTAGTTAGGAAAATAATTATTTTAAAAAGTTTGTTGTTTCAGCTGCTTAGAATATTCTAACCGAAGATAACCAAAACTGACGTCATTACAAAGGGGTATATTTTTGACTTTAACACTTTATAAAACCTCACCTGTACTGGTGTCATTATCTTATTAAATTGGTGTATTGGATCTTTAGGATTTTGACAGTTTTATAACCCATTTTTTTTAAGATGTCCAAAGTATCTAAGGATGTAATAATTTTAGATCGTGGAGATTACACCACTTGTACGGTTCATCTTTATGGCGGAGCCATTATTTCGTATAGATATAAAAATAAAGAAGTCCTTTATATGAAAAAGAAAACCAGATTTAATCATATTGAGCCTATCAGAGGAGGTATAAAAGTTACTTTTCCCTATTTTGGAAGACCCGGAAACGGCCCGAAACATGGTTTTTCTAGATATGTACCCTGGAAATTAGAAGCCGGCCCCAGTACCCTTGCTAACGGTGATGTTGAACTTATATTCTCTTTGGAAGAATGCGAATATACCAAATCAATTTGGAATTATAAATTTAAAATTACTGTCAAGGTGGTTCTTTGTATGACTCGATTGTTAGTATCTGTAAAGGTGGAGAATACATGTTCATATTTTCCATTTTCATTCGGTCTTCTAAGACATTCTATATTTAAAGTTCAGGATGTCAGAAATATCGAAATTACTGGACTATCTGAGTGTAAACATTATAAATTTAAGCCCTTCGCCAAGCTAGATATGATAAAGGAACCAGACCCTAACGAAAAGAAGATTTTAGTAAATAAAGCATTACTAGAAGCTTATCTTAATGCGCCATCGGTTATAGAAATATTAAATGTAGATGACAAAGGACTTAAGTTTAGAATAACTTCATATGATACCGTGCCCAATGATGTATTACTCTTTAATCCTTGGTTAGAAGAGGGTCTCGATATTTTAAAAGATTCTCAGCATTTAGAAGGTGAATATTTAAATTTGATGGGAGTTAGTAATGGTATTTTACATGAGCCCATGGTACTTAATCCTAGAGATTCTTGGGAAGCACATTACGCTATTGAAGTAATCGATGAAAAATACAACGAAAATGTTGAAAGACTTGGAGTTCTGCTAAACAATCCGTTAGAGTTATTTAAGGAACACTGTAAAATATAAAGTTTTTTTTTTTATAACTATATATTATTTAATTATAGTTTTACTTTAATATGAGTCTTATATTTTCTTTTATTTCCAAAAATATTACAACTGCAATATTTCTGTAGGATTACTAGCCACACAGGTTTTATTATATTAAACAACGCGAGTCTTCCCCCAAAAAATAACCAAAACAAACAGGAAAGATTCATCGATTGGTATTTTAGGACACGCTCCTTCGCAATCAATAAAAACTAAAATGAATAAATAAAGCAAAAATCATAATTGCACTTTAACGGGTAACGGGCAGATGGATAGTGCGCGTGCGCAGTAAGATTTTACAGCTTGTATTGGAGAAAACCGTCTGCCTGCAACTTTTTTGTGGATTTGGCAATCTAGCCTTATCCCTTCAACAGTGGAGACTGTAAAAAGTGATTTGAGCTTTCTTTTTTTTTTGTTTAATTTAAAGTTAATTTTTATATATGAAGAACACTTGGGAATTAATATGTGCATCTATCTATAGCTTGTATTATAAATATCACCGGGTTATCAAAGGCCCTGTAAAAATCGGTCTTTTTTTTCACCCGGGAGGCTCTTGTCATAACCCCGGGTTTGGGTTTGGGGTACGATTAGTATTTTTCGGGCCTTCCGATTTTAAAGATTTACCCCATGTTTTTAAAGTCGATTTTCGCGGATACTCTCCATCTTCAAATTATTGGGCTCCATTTTAACCAAAATTAAAAATTTAAACCAATTAGCGGGAAAATGAAGTATTTCCCCCAAAAGTTCACCCTACATGAATTTACCAAGTTTTTTAAAAGAAATCGATGTAAAAAACATGTTTCATTTATTTCTTTCGTAAAAATAATATTTTTTGAGATATTCGCAATTGAAAGTATCAGTTTTAAATGGGATTTTCGCAAATAACTCAAAAAATATGATTTTTATCGAAAAAACTGTAAATAGCAAAATTTTAGCTTATAAAAATAAGAAAATACCTTTTTTATAAGTTCTTCACAACCAATAAGGATCTTGCTACGGCTTGTTAATGGTTAGCTTTTGTTCGTCAAATGCTAAATTTGAAAGATTTAAAGATAAATAACAGGAAAACTTTGCATTTTTCAAGGGGAAAACCCAAAATTTCCAATCTAAAGAATATAAATTAGACATTTAATATGTTTCAGCATTAAAAGGGTTATGATAAAATAAGGTTTTCCTACTTTTTCTACGAAAAAAATAGTGAAAACAACCCCAATTACCCTCCTAATTAAAAATTATTTTGCCCTTCTGTGATTCTTTTATATATAGGGGTATTATCAATACATCCTAGAAGATTGAAAAATTTTAAAATTTAATTTATAAAAATTAGATTAAAGAAAAACGATTTGTTTGAAAATTTTTGGGAAAAAGCCTTTGGGTCAACAACCTAAAATACTCATGATACGTTTTAAATATGGAGCATTGATTTGTAGCTTTTTTAATCACAAGAATTTTTCTTGCATAGATATTCTTTACAATAAATATTTTTTGCCGTTTAAAGCCTCTATTTACGAGGAAGCACCACTAAGAGATTTAAAGGAATTTTATTTACATAGCCTTGTAGCGCTTCAAAATCTCTACAAAATGTTTTTGAAAAAAACTTTCCATCGTCATTAATACAAGACCTATGTTTAAAAAACAAATCAATTTTTTTTTTCGGAAAATTCAAATAGCCCACTTCGGAGCATAATACCCCTCCCGGAAAAATGCAGTCCTCGAGGCACAAGTTCAAAACTTTTGGGAAATGCGACGGTAAATATAAATTAGAATAAACAAACCCCCTTTAAAACCTTACCAGGTAAATGAGTCGATTAAAACCAAAAAAATTTTCCAGATGCCTCTAAAGATAGCCCTCAGTGATTCACCTTTTAAAAATGGGGGATAATGTTTCCCAGAATCATCGACCATTTCAAGATTGCCAATAATCTCAGGTATATGAAAATCATAAAAGCAGAGATAGTTCATATGCTTAAACAAGCTTTATAATCTTTTTCAGTTTGCTTTTAGAGATTTACTTTTTTCTAACTTTGAATGTGCTTGGAGACTGATCTACACTCGACTCAATATTCTGCATCTTTTTGTAAAGCGTTCGATTGTGTCATGAAATTCTTTAAAGAAGCTCAAGGCCATTCATTTCAACCTTTCAAATTTTAAAGGGTTTTTGGAAGTCCTATTTATCAACAAAAAAAAACAGGTCGCTTGAGTCCGAAGTCTGAGGGGTGCCGCTTACGATGTTCCCGTGGTTCGATTCTTACCTCGATTTTGTTTTTATATACATAAAAGATATGTCTAATCTGTAAGAAAAAGCAAATGTACATTCTATGCTGGGGACACTACCTTAACAGTGTCAGCTAGGGGCCTTGTTGAATCAAGAGAAACGGGTGTGCAGGCTCCCGGCTGGTGAATGGTTTGGTGGCGAATCAGCTAGAGCTAACGTTAAAGACCGAAACAATGGGTCCTCCCCAGATGTCTTTAAAGACATCCCAATAAACCCCACATCTGGGCAAATTGGGGGGGTTCAGTTGACCCAAAGAAGGTGGTGAACATGGGGAACTGGCTTCAAGTCTTTCACCTAGAGTGGTGTGCATTACGCCAACTTTTACAAAGAGCACAAAGCACGTGGTCAAGACAGCTTATTTTTCCAAAAAGTTCCATTGAAGATGACATATGCCTTGCTTGTTGGGGTCATTTTGCAATAAGTATCAGCATAATTTTCAAAGAGCTATACGTATTATTGGCTTGGAAGTATTTTACACCCAGGGGCTTTTTAAAAGTGAACGAATTCTGACGTTGCCGCGAGTTGGGACCAGAAAATCCCTATATCTCGAAGACATATTGACCAATACGAAAAAAACACGCCGACATCCAAAATTTTAAGAACCCCAAAAAAATAACACCATCCTACCAATACTAGATTAACAGAAAAAACTGTTGTAAACTATTTTTGGTGGTATCAAAATTAAGAATCAAAAAATTTTGCCTCTACCTAAAAGTAAACTAGGCTCAAGAGTATTTTTCTAAAGAGAGCCCCTTTTTTTCTGTGACGGTTTGGACAGAAATTGTTTTTTGTGCTCAGCGGCATCGAAACCCCGTGATCCCCTTTGTTCTTGATGCTCTGTTTTGTTTTTTTGATTTAACTATTTTTTGCCCGTTTTTTTTACGTTTTGACAATCCATGTACTATGTATTTTGTATTTTATTTACTTTGCTATTTTTAAAGTTGTATGTTGCATTTATTCATTTTATCCTATTTTATATTGACTATGGGGTAAGGTACATTTTTTAAACTTAGCAATGTTTGTCTGTTTAATAGTCAAAAATAAATCTCCTTGAAAAAAACAATTGTATTTATTTTAAAACATAAAATAAAAAATGGCAATGAGCCCCAAATTTTTAATAAACCAAACATTAACAAAATTTTAAACAAAATGAAAAGGTAACGAAGACCAGTATTGCCATTGTGTTATAGTGATTAGCAGGGGGGATCACAGATATTGACCAGCGGGGGAAATAGTTCATTTGTAGGTACATTTTAGGAAAAAAAGAACCTACATAGTTTAAAATAAATTGAAAAAACTTTAAAAATATATTAGCCTAAAGATAAAGAACTCACAAAAGAGAAAAAGTATTTACAATACTTAAATACTAGTAGTTTTTTTTTTTTTTTGGTTCTTACACATATAACTTATTAGGGAATACTGTTTTTACAAGATTTAAAATTTGTGAATCCCTAGTACAACTATAGCAACGTATACCTGCTTTTCTTAAAAAGAAATTATAAAAGGCAGTACATAAACCTGTACAAACCGTAACATAGTAAGAAAATTGGAATTTTTTGGGGCGCTTAATGACTACATCGGAATGACCATTTTTGTTATGTTATTTATGAATAATTTTTTTAGTTGAATCGGGCAGACAAGAATGACAGAAAAGCCATCTGTTATTAGGTTTTTTTAGGGGAGGAGACAAAGTTGATACGTGTTTATAGAGCTAGAGCGGGGGAAGTAATTAAAAGGCCCTCTGAACTTCAAATTTTTTTAGATGGGGAACCATTTTCGGCAATGTACTGACCTTTTTTTTTTAAATGATATTTTATTTTTTAAAGTATTTTCCAGTTTTTCCCCATACCTGTTAACAGGGCAATTTCCCCTTGCGTAATGCCCATGATGTCGAACATGATGCTATTTCATATTTTTTTTTAGTGTATTCTCTTAAAATTTTTATGGTATCTGCCCCATCTTCTTATTTGGAACATTTTTTATAGTTTTCCTTTAATGGATTTTCCCTTTTTAAACCCCTTTTTTTTAGTTCCTGTACTTTTAACGTTGGGGTATTTTCGTTTTTTTCTTTTTTTCTAGTTCAAACTGTTTTCTTTCTATTTGCTTGCTCAGCATTTTTGAACCGTAGATGTTAAAACAAAGAAGTTCTGTCTGTCTTACCCCTTTTCTTTCTTTGTGGGCCAGGAAAAAATATTTAAAGATTTATCAACTTATTGGGGGAAACGGACGAATACGTTGGATTCTCAGTAACCTATTTAAAGTCAAAATTGTCTATATTGTTTATATGACTTGAGAGGGGAACTTTTTATCCACTACAATATTTGGGAAACATTTCTCCATTTAGTTCTTCTACTTTTTGAATTCTCAACCTCAATAATCTGTTCTAAAACAATTCAGATATTAGGGCTGTTATTTCTGATGATTATTAGTCTCGATTCCTTTATCTTTAAAAATATTGTATATTGAAAAGCATTTGAAGTTCTTTTGGTTTGGGGTTTTCTTCGATTTAATTCTGAAATAAACTATTTTTCTAAACCCCACAACCGACATATTCTTCAAATGAGGAGGATTAAATATTTGATTTGAATAATGCTTTTAGGATCTTGTTCCTGTACATTTTGAAAGTTATAGCTGGCACTTTAGGAAAGAGACCACATGCCCTGGGAAACCATTTTAAAAAACTTCAGATTTAATTCTGTGCCGAAAGATGGGAGCAAAATTTTCGGGTTTTGCCTTGATAAAACTCTAAAACCCCGGAAAGCCCCCAATAAACTTTAAGGGGAAAAAATGGATACATTTTTTGGGTTGCATGATTCTAGTTGCATTTGGGTATAATGCAAAGAATACCGTGAGCATAGTGATAGTTTGGTATGAAAAATGCTTACTAAAAAATAACAAACATAAATGGAAACTTAGTTCCTTCAATTTAAAAATTTTAAGGCATTGCCGATGTATTTTGTAAAATTCCCATTTTTCATCCACCCATTATCACTACACCTACCCCCAGCTACCAGGAACAGAGTTGGAACTTGAAAGGAACTTTATAGAAAAAGACCAAGATAATTTCCCTCCAGCTGAAAACGAAACAAAAGGTTAAATAATTTGTATGTTCATTGATAATTTGAGCCCTTAGACAAAAACTATTTTTGAAAAAAACAAGTTTTCATCCGTAAACACTCGAGTTGTCCTGTAAAGTGATAAATCCTTCTCGACGAAGTTTCAATTTCTGTAAACCATACGTATCACTTTGACTTGAACTTGCGTAATAGCTTTTTTAATTCTTGGTAAAATCTGGGTGTTCGAAGAAATGCCCCAAACCAACCTTCCAGGTATTATTGAAAAAGGTACATTAGGTCTATTTTTACCCAAGAACTGTTTAATTTTAATCGGGAATATCCTCTCCATGCAGGGAACCCTTGATTGATTTTGTTTTAATGGGGTCCATCAGTTTTTTTCTTTTTTTTCTTGGGATAGCACTGGAGCGGCCCAAAAGGGTTTTGTTATTAAATTTTCACTAGAACGGAATTTAAATGATCGGGGGAACACGAAATGCTGGATGCTTTTTCGCTTAACCCCTTTCCGCAAAGTTTCGGCTTATGTCTTCTCACCGTTTTTTTTTTTCCATAAATTTGAACTTTTTGGCTTGGGGGGGTAAAGATTTATTTAATTGATTCTATTTTTTAAATAAGGTGTACATGTAAAAAAATTTTGTGGTATTTTTATTGTTTTAAAAATTAAATTTTCTGTTTTTATTTTACTTTTAAACTCTTTTACTATTGATAAATGAGGTATATTATTCACACTAAAGTTACACTGTTTTGCATCCCATAATTGTTTAATAGGCATTTTTAGCTAACCTGTTGAAATATATAAAATGGTTCTAGAAGGTAATAAAAGAACATTTTTTAAATTATTTTTACAACAAATCAGTCAGCCACCGGCCAATGATTGTCCAAGACCGATTTTGTTACAGCCATTTGGCCAGGGTCATATATAGAGAAATTTTCTAACCTATTTCAAAATTAAAAACTAACCTTAATAAACCAGCTCCCAAAGCTAGAAAGAAAACTTATAAATAATTAATACCAAAATAAAACCCCTTTTGGGAAAGAGGTAACCCCACGAACCACTAAAATAGACCAACCTAGGGGGAAACAACGTCATTCAACCAATACATTTCCCAAGGAAAATAAATGTTTAAAATGAAAGTTTAAAACGTTGCCCAAATGTACTAGATTTAAAATTATTTAAGAATATTACTTCAGAGTCTTAAAAATGATGATTTATTTAAAGTCAAACTATCCCCCCAACCCCCCTGTACCCGGACAATTTTATTGATAATTTATTGACATTATAAGAATCTAACCATAAAACCAAGAACTTGCATTGAAAAAATTTTGTCAATGCAAAAAACGGGGCTTGTGATTGGGAAAGTGGGGATTATATTACAATTTGACTTGTTCTGAAAAAGGATTTTAATAAAAAAGTGCACCATAGTAGAAGAAGATGAGGATGATGTCGACAAGATTAATTATATAAAAAAAGACATTTAAAAAAAAAACTTATTTATCTGGTGTTTAAATAATTAATACAAATATATTTTTTATTATTTGTTATTTAAATTTTGTCTTAAACCCCTCCTTTATAAACATCCACGCTAACTATTTTTACATTTTTTTTTTTAATATGTTTCTCATATTGATGCCCCCAGAAATTCATTTAAACAAATTATTTATAAGGGAAAAAAAACATTATTATTTAAAAATTGGTTTTTTTCTGAATTTATAACAATGTTGTTTTTGGGGAAGTACTTTATATTGATTACCTAAAAAATCATTAATTCGATTAATAAAAAAAAAATGTTGATCTTTATCTTGGGACAGTCCACAGCTAAGTAACAACGTACCGTGTCAGTGTGGTGAGGAGGGAGTTCCCCCCACGGACTAAATTGGAGATTGGGAGGAGAAGGAAAAAATTGCGAAAGGGGGGTTTTCCTAGTCTACACCCCTAGGATGAAGAACGAAGAAAGCGAAGTTCGGGCCTCCTAACTTTTAAACTTTAAAAAAGGAATTTCCATTTAAAAGGTTTCCCAAATCCTCTGAGCAAAGCCGTGAAAATCCTATAGAAGAGCGAAAAGATCCCTACAGCTCGACGGTGGGCAAGAAGAGGGCTGTCTAAAAAGGGTTTGGGTCAAAAACAACGGGCCCTTTTGAATTGGGGGGATCCCAAATGTAAGGAGCAAAACCCCCCGACATGAGAAAATTCCCCAAAGAGGGTTGATTGGGGGTACAAGGTGGCAGATTGGAAGAAGAGATTTGTTTACTTGAAAGTTATTATAGAATATTTCCATTTTCCTCGTTAATTATGCACAATGAGGAAAATTTTTCTTGAACTTCTTTTTTTACTTTTTAAAAAAATCTGCATCTACAAAAAATTTTGTAAATTTTCGGCCAAAATTGGGTATGAGTTTAAAAATAGCCGGCAAAACCCCCAAAGACAGGAAAATGGGGTCATAGCCAGTTTTTTTCTCGGACCGCACGGACTAGCACGTTCTTCTCAGTACGGGATAAATTTTATAATATTTTTCCCGACTTATCGCGTTCTGTTGGGGATTTTTTTTTAAAAAAAACAATATTTTTTTATCGATGACGCTTCAACTTGGCTAAAATTGACATAGCCCGTATTCCCCCTCCTTCATTTTATAAAATTTAAAAAATATCATTCCTTAATCAACAAAAAACCCAAAGGGGAAGTTTTTTTTTTTTGTCTTGAATTAAAAAATCATTGGTCAATGCTTATTCTATATTTTTAAATCAACATGTTCAGGAGCAACGGATCTTACATAAAAAAAAACAGGTTTCAATTTTGTACAAATACAACTTTGGTGTGAGTTGCAAAATATATAATTAATTAGAGTTTGGGAGGAGAAATAGGTTCTGTTTGTTAGTATTGCCCAGCCCTAGTTTTTTGATTTGTTATTTTAAGTCATTTATGAACTTAAAAATAAACTCTTAATATATAAATGTTGAATAAATTAATGGGGGTAATAGATTTGTTTAATTTGACCAACTTTTAAATTTAAATCGAAAACAAAACTAGCACAGATAGCGGGAAAAACTGGTGAGTAAACTAACAGAAACACAGGGAATGGTGGGAAAAATGCATTAAAAATAGCATAATTTTTTATACGTTGTTAAAAAAAACTTAGTCTTCATCTTTAAAAATGTGAATTCTACGGAAAAAGTATGGCTTTAAGGTAAAATTTTTTTTTTCAATTACTTTCACACTATTTTAAATATAAAAATTCCCATCAGTTAAAAATTTTTCTACATTAAATATTTTGCAACTTTAGTCATTAAGATAAAGTATTGTTAAAATACCTAATTAAGTTTTATTAGATGCTTTTTTTTTACCCCAGAAAAAAAGGATCCCGAGATGTACTATGTTTTAAGACTCCCTATTAATGTACCAAAAATAAAAAAAATTTTAAAAAATAAATGATAAAATATATTATAAAAACAATAGAACTAAAAAATTAAAATATGCAACTTTAAAAAAATTACTTAGGCTCATGTCCAAGTTTTTTTAAAAATAGTCCGGGAAACCCTAAAAACCCGAGTTTTTTTTTTAGTTCCTCACCACGACCTTAATTTGAAAACCTCCAAGATCTTTGGGTTTTTTGTCAATATCGTCGTAAAACCCTACCAATCAAAAAAACAAATCACTCAAATCCCGATCCTCGGGAAGGGTAGGATCGGGGATGGCTTAAAATTATAAAGAACGCATCCTTGGAAGTCGTGTCACATACACTTATTTCACAAAGTCCTTTATTATCAATATTCAAAATTCTATAACTATCCATAAAACATCTAGAAATGTTTTTATCCAAAAAAAATTTTTCCTGATTGGGTTCTGATCTAACTTGTTGTGGGTAGTAAACGATTTAAAAAGTATAATATCTACACTTTGATGTCCAAAAAACGGCAATATTTCTGACATCTGACTTAAATTAGAGTTTTCTTAAGATTTAAAAAAGAAAATGGAAAATAAACATGTATTTCACCTTACAGAAAATTCAACAGTCATTTCGCATATGTCACAGTAAACAGTCATTTAAACTAAAATTCCAAATTGACTGACCCGACTCTCTAAATATATGCGACCTTAAAATCGCTTTTTTTCCATGTTTAGGCCCTTATCCCCGGGCACATATCTTAAAAACAGTTTGACCATTCACGCTTCCAAATATGGAAAAGCAAAATTTAACCTCCTTTGATGGTCTATGATTTAGTAAATCTTAAAAAGTATTTCCTTATTTTAACTCTATAAGACATAATGGTACCTCCAAAAGATGAATTGTACAATGATAATTCCTCGATCTAAAATATACATCTTTAGTGACTTTACATTTTTAAAAAATTTTTTGCCATAGACTATCAAAACCTTAAAGACATTTCCTGTTTCCCAAAAAATGACATTACAAGAAAAAGTCGAATTTACCCATCTTTTATGACGTCATTATTAACCTCCCTCCTGACTAGTGGCAAGACAGCGGCAGATACTGGGTACAAAGTAATGGAGCCGCAAGCGATACCAACGTCATACCATTATTTCATGTTGGGAGACGTCGAACGCTAACACGTCGACATATCGAATCAGCGGCGGCAAACCCGTAGCAAACCGTGACGTATCGGTGTTATTCTAATAGTGCGTTCGATCTTCACTTCATTTTCGCTGGGCAAAATAAAGTTCCGGCGTTAACCGTCCTAACAATTTTCAACGCGGCAGCATGTCACAAATAACTGATGTTTGTTAAGCGTTATTCCAAACACATGATAACAAACTTTTTAAAAATAATTATATCCAAATTGATATTAATTTGCATATTTTTGGTTGAGTAAAGTATTGTGTCAATTAAAAACATTGGTGTGTCTACTTGTTTTCAAAAGGTATTTTAAAAAGTATCAAATAATGCCAAGAAAAATATTTAATTCGTATAATGAAGAATCGCAGCTAAAAATTTTAAATATTTTGGTTTTTTTTCAACTGGAAAAGGAACAAGTCCGAAAGGGAATTGCAGATCAAATTGAAAAGATAATGTTGTGAGAGTCGCAGATGCAACAAAATTAAGCCCAACAAGGCTGCAAATATAAAGAAAGTTCGATAAATAATTAAAGCATGGGTCTGGTGCCTTATAGGCTCAACGAATTCACACTAAATTCTTGTTTAATCGAAATGTGACATTTTAAAATAAAATTTATAAAAAATGGGTAATTGTTCAATGATTTTAACAAAATTGCGTACGGAGTTTTTTTACGCTGATCACTTAATCTGAAAATTACTTTGCTGACAACGTTTCGCTTTTAAGATATTTATCATTAAAGTTAAAACTAACCTTATTTTCACTATTTTTCTTTTGCACAGAACTTTGATTTATAAAACTAAATTGAATACACATTAGAGAAGACTTTTAAATGTTGTTTTATATTTATTATATACCTTTTTTCATTTAATTGCAGACCTCCAATTTCAAAACCTGCAAGCACGTATGCACTAGGATTTAATAGTAAATATAGTATGTTCTTTGACATTAAAAACTTTACAATTTAATGTGAAAATGTTAATATTATCTAAAAAAACAAATTTTCATGCTAAGAAGTTATAAATATGTGTGCCAATTTAGTGTAAAGTTCTAAATTGTGTGTAAAAAGGTTAAATATAGTGAATATATAAGAAGGTTTTGCATCTTTTAGAACTGTGATGATGAATATTCCGGAACAAATGCCGCTTAATTTGATTGTGCGCCCAAAACCCTTCGTACAAAATTTAACAAAATCGGAGTGGAGGTAACTTGAGATACTACTGTACCTTTGAATGCTTAATATTTTCCTTGTATTAAAAAAAAATAAATTTTGCGGATTTCTAAATTTTGGCTACAATGACATTCTCCAGCATGCCAGATTTAATAAGTTGGGTCAACAAGTTTTCCGTCTGAAATAATATACTTTAGAAAATAAAGCATTTTTAACTAACCACAAATTGGGGTTGATGACCGATCTCAGCCGAGATCTGAATTTGTCTAAACGGTCCGTCCCATTAGCTCTGGTTAGCAAAGCGCTTTTATTTTCGCCATCGATTTTAGACGTGAAAATGCGAAGAGAAATAAAAATTAAACCGGGGTTATCCATTTTTTTAGATCAAACTTCTTTCAGAGAAGGTAAGCTTTTATGTGAAAATTCAAAAAATCAAAATCGATATATGTTGCACCCAGCTGGTAATTCAAAACCGTTGAAATTGTAAGGATGCTCCTGACCAAACTGGGTCAAAGCAACAAGGTTACCCTACTGTGGACACCTGACACAGCTCGGCCACATAGTGCAAACAGGAACCCGCAGATCCGCCAAAAAGGGGGCGGAGACAAAATTCATATAGGGCCGGAACTGGTCACTGGTATATTTCCAGGGCAGAATGGCCCAGCAGTTCATATATCAGCCACACAAAGAGAAAATCATCGGTACTTGCACATGGACTTGAGTCTTAAATACTGAAGACCTTGCAGCTTCAACGGACCAAATAAATGTACCGGACACGGGACACTACAGGACAATAGAAATACCATTACGAAGATCGGCCTAGCGGAAGACGCCGAGCCGCATGTGAAGGGGATAGGGATGAATCGGAACACACTGCGTTCGCAATGCACGACTCAGATTTCAACTTAGGCAATCTCATTCAACAAGATTATCAGATTAAGGCTGTTTAAATTAACAGAGCATTTTTCTTTGCGCGACTAAGATGATAAAATTAAATTACAAGGTAGGAATAAAGTTTCAAATGTCCGACTGAGCAGTATTAATCGGCGATTAAAAGGATAAAAATGAACGTATATAGTCTGGTAGGCCCTTATACTTTAATATTCAATTCTTACATCACCCCCTAAAGATAAAGAAAATTAAAGCTATATCGTTTCTTTGGTATTAGAAAACAAACAAACCTGCAAAAGAAAGAACAAATCAGATATTCTTTGTTCTTTCAGACTTCGTTTAAGAATAAATTGTAATTAAATCACAGCTTTATTGAACCAAATTAAAAGAAAGAAACAAAGCCTGCAGCTTGGCAAAACTGTTCCCAAATTCTAAGCAAGCCGACTGAGCAATAATCAGATCCAATAATTATTTACGGGTTTCTTGAAACGTTTAATATACTATAGGTACATAGCTGTGTAGGCATTACAATATTTTTGAATGAAGTTTATTTTGATATATACTAGATTGGGGTATTAATATTGACATTTACTTTACTAAAACATGTAGTTCATTAACAAAATGTGCCAGTTTTTGGTCAATCCACCAGCTTTTATAAAATTATTAATAAATTATATTATGATTGTTTTTTATATTCTAAAATGATATCGATTAGGCTACGTAACATTTATTAAGCCCATAGTCTTCAAAAATTTTAAATTTTTTTTGTCACTAATCTGTACCCTGCAACAGGACTGCAGTAATCCTACATTATAAAAACTTCTTTTTTTATTAAATAAATCCGCATCCTGTAACATGTGTTACATGAAAAACTTAAAACAAATGATCTATTCTATATTGTCGTAGTACTTTTACCTATTAAAAACTATTAGACACATGAAATCACTTCCGTACTGATATTAATTTGTCCATTCTAAGAAAGTTTAAAAATATTTTTTTCTACTAGCGTGTGGAAAGCAGCACTTTTTCGCACGCAATTTAGTTGGAAAGTGTTTTTCGCACTAGTGGGAAATAATACTTCGCACTAGTCGGAAAAGTAAACCCTTGCAAATTTCCCGTAAACAGGTACTTAAAATTTTTTAATTCTGAAGTTTGACTTAGTATAATTCTATTACTGGCATTAGTATCCTTTATTTGTACAAATTAGGTGTAAAATCAACGAAATATTCACTAAAAATTAATATTGTTTTAAAAACATTGTTTCAAACATCCTGGTATATATAAACTTGCTTGTCAGATTTTTAGTTTTGACCGGTGCCAGTGTCTATATTATAAAAGATTAACCGTCATTAAAAGTCATCGATAATTAAAAGTGTCTTTAGTACATTCTGATCAGTCTCGTCGATTTTGGATAAAAACGTATCCTATGGAGTCTCTAATGAGGAATTACCTGAATCCATTCTCAAAGCAGCGAAATTGCAAATTTTGATTTGTTGTCGTCAAAGTCGAGGCACAGGCACGAGAAAGAATATACAGCGTTTACAAGCTGGTGTGGCAAGGAAAAATCAAAAGTATGAAAGAAGAAATTTTTGGCATATTTCGCGGAACTTGCTAAAACATGTAAACCCAATACCTTATGGTCAAGGTATTCCAAGTTAAAAATGTCATTAAGATCGAAAAGAACATGGATTTAGGCAAATATTTCAAAGTTACATCATTTTTGAAGAAGCAAAATGGGGAATTTAGACCCAAGGATGCCAAACTTTCTCGAAAGAAGAAATAGCAAAATTTATTAATGATGCCCCAAAATTGATGTCTATCTAGCGGTGAAGGTAGCTACAATTTTGGGACTAGCTGGTGCTTGTCGTTGAGAAGAATTGATGAAAATTAGCTTTGAGGGATATTGACGATAAGGGAATCTTTAGTTGTAAATATTCCAGACTCCAAAAACCATTCTAGCCGAAGTTTTGTCATTTCCGGGGAAATTGAAAATGGAAAATATCTAGTTTTGTATAGAAAGTATTCCATTTACGAAAGCTCGAAACACACAAGGAGATTTTTTGTTAATTACAAAAATTGGCTTGTACTGTCCAGTGCATAGGAATAAATACTTTTGGCAAGATGCCCTCTGAAATAGCTGCCTATTTACGTCTTCCAAACCCAGAAATTTACACGGGACATAGCTTTCGCCGTTCCTCAGCTACAGCTAATTCTGGTGAAGGCATAACGAATATTAAAAGACTTGGAGGTTGGAAGTCATCATCTGTTGCAGAAGACTACCTAGAAAGCTCTACAAGTTTCAAGAAGGACTTATCAAACAAAATATTATCCCAAAATTCATCTACCATTGAACACAGCAAAATGCACTCAAGGCCCATTGTACCGTCTTCTAGCAAGCAACAATGTGTCTGTTACCTGTAACGACGACCGGTTCAATTGCACCTTAACGGCAATCTCCAACTCCGCAAATTACCCACAACAACTTGCCTCTGCGATTCATTTGCAAAATGCTACCAACTGTTCTTTTACGATTAATTTTGTTAATAATAATAAGTAGTAATGGTAAAAATAAATATTATCTAATGGTTGTTTAGTTTAACTTTTTCCACACACTCGCAGAAAAAATGTTGTACCTAACACGTACGGAAAGTGTCTTTTCCACCCTTGATAGGTAAATAACTATTTTCTAATGTTTAAAAAAGGTAGAGTGTGCCTACGCAAAGAAAACACTCTCTCTTGATTGGATAAGTTTCAGAAACAGTGTTTTTTATATACTGGGTTTAAAAACCAATTATAGTTAAGAAGCGATCAATTCGATAATATGTATTATTTAAATTGCTTCGAAAAAACAACAGCAAGTCGTAATTTAATATATTAGAATAACCTATTATTTTAAAACAACTAATTAGTCTATGGAGGGCATTTCTTTTTAAATATAAATAATGCCTTGAATAAATTGGGATTTTTGCTTTATTTCCAGACTTTTTATATGCTCTCTAGTTTTGACCTATTTTAATAGCAGCAAGATTTTGTTACAGCATTTTGGGCATTCATTATCCTGGAGCATAAAACTAGTAGATTAGGCAGTTAATAATTTTTTAATATTAGGTTTTTTAACTTCAAGGCCAATATAAACGTTTTTTAATTTATTTTGCGAAATTATAGATACTTAAATGCTTTAAAACAAGCAAGACAAATATATTATTGATCCAATATTTAACACCTTAATTTCAAAGCAGAATTAATTTAAATAACAGGCTTATTTAAATTTCTTATTGGTGTTATATTGCATCAAAAACTGATAAATTTATAATTTTAAATCTATTTAATTTAAAATCGGTTAATACCGTAAAGCAAAACTATACCACAATCGAAAAGGAATTATTTGTCGTCGCGCAACGAAATTTTCTGGACTTTTTTGTTCACACGGAAGTTTGCTAAAGTACATAATTTTTTTTTTTATTTTAGGAAACTTATTTTTATTAGATAAAAATTGCATGTAAAATAAGTTTAAAATAATGATAAAAAAAATCAAACTAAACGTTTCCTCGCATAGAGATTAACATGGCTAAAAATCCCATTGAAATACGTAAATTCTCTAAGAGCGATAAATACATCCAACAGCATGTACGTGACAAATAGCTTGTAATGATTAAATACCTTGATTATCCAAAATAAATACGAATAAAATCATTTAAACTTCTATTGATATAAAATTATCCAAACAAAGAATGTGACAAAAATTAAATAGTTTACTTTCCTATAAAAATCCATACTGGATTTTCCCTAACGGAAGATACAGTAAATTAATAAATACGCTAATTAAATAATAATAAATCCAGAATACTTGTCAAGGTAAATTTAAAGGAAGAAAAAGCGTATAATCCCAAAAATACAATAAAATGAAAATATATAGTTCGGAAACAATACAATTAACCAAAAAGCAGTGTTTAAATATTTAAAATCTTAGTAAATAATTAATTACGTCAAATGTTTAGTGTTTCAGCACAAAAACTGTTTTATTTATTTATAAATCTAAAATCCTTTACATTGCCATAATTGACAAAGAAAGTGGTTTAGTTGTGGTTATATATACAGGGTGGGGCACCCCAACCGCCACGGAGTTTATACGGAAGCCCGTGAGAATTTTAAAAAAATTCTTTTGCAGAATGTATGCAGACGGTAGTTGACCTTCATTTAAAAATATTTGCATTTATACAGGGTGATTAAAAAAAAGCATCATATCAAAGTTAGGTTTTTTTAAATGGAACACCCTATATTTCTTATCGATTTTAAATTCTAGAGCAAAAATAAAGCCATGTTTTAATAAAATTTCCTATACCTAATCCCCACCCTTTTTGAAATATTTGCAAATTTCTGATTTTGTAGTTCTTGAGTAATATTTTTTTCATCGTTAATGTTTAAACTAGAATTAAATTACCATAGCCAATATTAAGTAAACATACTATTACTACGATATGGTTTAAAATGTTTATTAAACTATTATACAGAATGGTCAAAAAATATTTTCTAATATTATGAACGTTCTTTTGGAAATACCTCTTTTATTTTAAATGGAACACTCTATATTTGACTATTTAATATTATGCAAAATTTTATTACCAATTTATTGATATAGGGTTAGCCTATACCTAAAACCGTTACTTTTTTAATTATTTCGAATTTTGTGTAGTGCGTGCATTTAACACGTATAGTATTACCATAATATTATGCTTCCCTGGGGAAATATGCCACTATTTTCCAGGCGGAAATATATGCCATTGAACTTTGTCTGCGAGAGAACTTGAGGAGGAGATATAAGGACAGGGACATTACTGTCTTCTCTGATAGTCAAGCGGCCATAAAAGCTTTGGCATCCCAACAAGTCAACTCAAGGTTGGTTTGGAACTGTCTGCAATGCCTCCTAAACCTGGCTAACCATAACAGAGTTACACTTTCCTGGGTGCCAGGACACAGGGGAATACAGGGCAATGAAAATGCAGACTCCCTGGCCAGGCGAGGCTCCGCAGCCATGTTTGTGGGTCCTGAACCTGTTTTTGGAATACCAAAAGCCTCGGTTCGTGGCTACATGACTGGGTGGATTGAAACACAACATCAGTCATACTGGAACCACATTCCACGGCAATATCAGTAAATATCAGTAAATCAATGTTGGACTCACCATCGAAAGCATTGACAAGTGAATTACTAAAACTAAATAGGAATCAGATTAGAATAGTGGCAGGATTAATAACCGGACACTGCACCCTAAGAAAACATATGCACACTATGGGCATCTATAGAGAAGAACCCATTTGCAGACTATGTGACGAAGAGGAAGAGACACCCTCTCACATCATATATGAGTGCCCTGCACTTACATACTGGAGAACAAATCAAAACCTCATGGTGGACACTAACCACCAGGAGGCTGGAGACCAGAAAAGAACAGTAAAAGGGCTACCTCATCTGTCTAAGGTGTCAAACCTTTTTAACTGAAACAAATACACAAGAGATACAACAAGCCCTGTAGGCTGCAGTGTCGAGGCGGACAAAACCTCAACTTGTGTATATATTTCATCTATCAATCAATTACCATAATAAAATATTTTTAAACTAAGTGGGCTTTGACACAGAGACGTCACGATTGTTATTACTATGTTATTACGTGTTAAATGCACGCACTACACAGAATTCGAAATAATTGAAAAAGTAACGGTTTTAGGTATAGGCACACCCTATATTAATGAATTGGTAATAAAATTTTGCATAATATTAAATAGTCAAATATATATCAGTGACTTTCCTACTGCCTATTTCTTATGCATCTTTGGTTATGCTTGTAAGCTCAGTTTGAAGCACTCTTGTCAACTTACCCATAGCCCATTTGATGTTTAATTTAAGAGATCTTGAATAAATTCCACATCTTATACCTTATTTTGTTTTCGAAGGGTCTATGTAGATGTTAATTACACCTGCCACGTTTCTTTTTGTTTATTGTTATTTTGCAACAAGTGTAATATATTTTGTGTTACTAATTTTGTCATGTAAATAATTTAGTTAGGAAAGTTTATTCCTCCTACATTTTTTTTCTACGACAACACTTTTAATGTTATGAGCAATTACAGCTAAAAAAAATAAAGATTTTTTTAAAACATTTTGTCTATTTAACAAGTGTTTCGAATGTTTTGGTTTATACATATACATCTTTCTAAATGGTTTACAGGAAAATCATATCTGCCACCTCGTAACTCTTGCTATTTTACAGATATGACTTGTTCTATTTGGTGGTTTGCTGTCAAATTTTTAGTACTGACAAAAATCTCTGCAAACTAACTAGAACTTACACCCTTCAGATATTTATTTACATTTTTATATTTGTCTTTAAAATATCAAAAATATGTTACCATATGTTTTAAATGTAAAATTTGTAGTTTATAATACATAAATTTATTTAATTACTTTTTAAAAAGATAATAAGAAATGTTACAAAATGTTTTGCTTTTGATCATATTCAGGAAAATGATTTTGGTTTTAAAATTATAATAATCAATTTTGTTAAAGGAATTTATGTAGATATTTGTTTACTAATAATTTTCCAGTATTACATTGTTTGCTATTATTATAATTTAATGTCCCGTAAAACCATTTTAAAGCCTCTGTAATAATTAAATTAATGAAACTATGTACGGTACGATTGTGAGAGGCAATGGTATTTATAATTATTTTGGTGTTTAAAATTATTTTGTAAATGGTTTGTAATACATTATAATTTAATTTTATGTATTGTATTTCAATGATAATATAAACGCTCCTTTCTACGACTTTACAACAGCTCTCCTTTTTTTTTTTGTAATTAAAGCAATATTTCTACAAAGGAAAAAATGATTTTTTAATTTTCATTACTCTCTTACATTTACATTTTCCCACATAAAAAAAAGACATATTAATTTAAAAAATGTAATTTTTATGTGTCATAAATTAAATCGCTAGTAGCAAAGCTGCATAACAATTTGCTTGTGGGTTTTTGTAATTAGGTGGCTCTGTAAAAAGATATAAATTTTGTGGTTAAATGGTGTTTTAATTTTTTTTTTTTTTTTTAATTTTTTTTTTTTTTTTTCTTTTTATTTTAATAAAAGAAAATTGTATTTATATATTTAATATATATAAGTATAATCTTAAAATTACATTAAGAAATTAAATATATGCAAAGTTTTTAAAAAATCATTATCTTATTACAAAAAAAAATTACATTACCAATCTTAAAATCTAAATCAAATTTCTTTTCACTATTAGAGTCTTTATTGACATTAATTACCAAAGGATTTATGTTGTTTTGGGTAGAAATGAAAGAGTCCTCAATTTTTATAATGTGCTTTAGTGAATTTTTCCAGCTCTCAACTGGTATGTTGGAAATTACATTTTTTTATCAAATTTATGACACTGGGACTTAAAGTAGGTGTAACATTTTCTGCTCTGATCTTTGATTTTACTTGGTCCAAAGACAGCCGTAAGACAGTATGCCCAGTCCGTTCAGCCAAATTATCACATACATATTGTTTTTTAATTGCATACGAATATAGAGAGAATTTAAAATAAATATCATTTCCTAACAAATATTCCTGGATTTCAGTTTTTGAACTTGATGAAGCTGGTGCTTTGTGTAGCAGACGGCTGTGGTAGCTTGCGTTATCCATGACTAACACTGTTGTTTGAAATATTTTTTAAAAGATAATTTTGACCAGTTTTGAAAAAGTTCTGGTGCTCCTCATGATAATCCAAGCTAAAATCCTTAATACCCTTTGCAGACAACAGCAAGGAGTTTGGGACAAATCCCGTCTTCCAGCGTGTATTACGGTAATGCGTTTTCCTTTATTTGAAGGGTGCTTTCGTCTGAAAGTTTTGAAGGAATCCCCATCCTTTGGATCTGTGTCGTTTATCGAACCATGTTTCATCAAGGTAAAATTATGGATCTGTTTTCTAAACTATATCTTTTAATTTCTTGAAGGTAATTAAATCTCCAAATGCGTAATCTGTGCGATTCCATTACTACTTTCTTTTGTCATTTTGGGTATTTAAATCCATTTTACAAAAACCTATGGAGGGTGGCACGGTAATATTTATATTTGTTTCGTCTTCGTCTACTTCTTTTTCAGTTTATCCAAGGTAGAAATAACTCCGCTTTCATAAAGACAATATTTTTTCTTCTTATTAGGTCCTGATCACTATTGTCTATACGGTGAGATTGAAAATCACTACGTTTTTTCCTTTTGTTTACTTCTTCACAATAATAATAACCCTTAACAATATATTGGAAATTTTTGAAGTAGACGGTTTCTTTTAAAGCTTCTTGTTTAATTAGACCTTACGATTAAAGTTTCCTACAATTTTCCACAACCTTTTTTGATCTAATGAAAATGATTTGACCCGACATAGTTATATTCTGTAAACAACTTTTTTGAAACGCACAGTAAAAGGTTATTAACACTGCCACTAAAATATTAGCCAAAATATTTATATGCCTAATGGTTAATCTCAAGAAATACCTGGCCCCCCCTCCTTTATGAACAAATGGGTTTACCCAATAACAATAGGTAATAAAAGCGTTAAAGGGGTATTGGGGTAAAGCCATAACGATATACTTTGAGACAGACTATACCAACCAAATCCCAAAACTGTAGGTGCCAACTCGGCTTTGTTTTTGAAAAATCGCCAGTCAAAGATGGGAGGACGCTTTTGTTCCGAATAGTTTGTGCGTCAACACCATAAGCTAGTAGCCTAACGGCATAAATATCTGAATTGTCCGACCGACGGTCCGTAGTTCGAGTCCCGTCGAAGATGTGCTTTTTTGTTTTAAATTTTGTTTAAATTTATAACTTATCGATAAAAAATTTAAAAAAATTAAAAAATAAATTTTACGCTAATTTTTTTATTAAAACTTACGAATTTAATGTTTTTTTTTTAATCCCTTGCCTTTTTTAAATTGTTTTAAATACATTAACCCTAATTTATTTTTTTTATATATTTTTTACATTTGTTTTTTTTTTTTTTTTAATTATATATTCCTCCTTTAATGAGGCAAGGAATATTTTAAAAAATTACCAAAGAATATAGGATTTAAAAATATGTTTTATTAATTAAATATTTATTCAGGCATTGATTAGTCACTTTTAACTTGAATGACAATTTTACCCAAATAGTGACACTACCTGGACATTATAAAACAGCGCTAACAAGCAAAAAGTGTTGCTTCTGCTCTTAAAAGGTTTATTTAAATGTATTTTGAAAATTTTATTAATTTTTAAAGAAATAAACTTACTTATTATTTATTATTATTTAAAGTAAAGTTGCAATATCACCTAAGCATGCAAAAAAGAATATGAATACAAAACAAAATGTTATAAAATGTTAAATAATAAATTAATGGTTTTACCTTTGAATTCCACTTTTTTTCGATTTACAGCCATCGCTGGGGGAAACGTACGAAATATTTTCTTTCAACGCCAAACACTACGACGTATAAAAACAAAATATTCCACAATGCCAGATCAACTCATTTAAATATTTATTCAGGAAAAGCTCTGAAAAATTTTCTTTCGGTTTTTAAAAAATTATAAAAATTTAAAAATTATAGACTACGAGAGAATGTATTGGGTTAGTTTATATTAAGTTTGTAAAAAAAAATAGGACAAAAAATTAAAGAATTAAAAAAAGCAGTTTCCTTTTGTTACAGGAAACACGACAAT
>JAHBCN010010633.1:0-31199 GCA_019359885.1 Listronotus oregonensis | reverse complement strand
CCAGCCCGTTTAGTTTTAAGACAAACCCCGGGGAAAGCTTATGTTGCGACATCGCAGCATATGACTGGAAGGGGAATGCTGGCTAAACGGCGCTGGAATTAAAAAAGATTGGCAGCCAAGACCATCTTTGGATAATAGAATAGAATAGAAATGTTTTAGAATTAACCAAAAAATTTTCGATTAATTCGAAACTTATGAATTATTCGATTCGAACGCTATTCGCACATCCCTAATACTGATCAGTGTTGTTAACTGGAAATATAATTTGTTAAAAATGTCCACTTTAAAATATTCCAAATTGTTAACACTTTCAGTTGTGGTTAAATTAACGTCAAAAATAGGTAAACAAAGAATTGTTTATAAAAATACTGAACGCGGAGACGGCCCCGCTATGTTGAAACAACGAATCGATGGGCGCGCTTGAGCGGCTGAATATATCAAAGTTTTAATAAAAAAAAAGATTTTTAACGAAAATCACTGAAATTTTAAAGTAAGAACCGAACATAGAAGGAACTTTTTAAAAGAAAAAACATAGATGTAGACTAACCTACCTAAATGGATCGCCCCAGTCATTCCACATTTCATGACCTTGAGTTAAGGATAAGCTAAAGTTTCTTCTAAAGGATGGACTATTATAAGGCGGCTCTAAGGGCCCCAAACTTTCTTCTTGTTCTACATCACCAGCGGCAGGAACTAAAATATGTGGTCCATAAACTAAATATAATTTCTAATACATGTCTTTTTCTGGTAACTATTTCGCAGGTATGATAATTATCAAATAATTATAGATTGTAAACAACATATTCTGTGTATTATCTATTATGACTCTGTTCTTACATATGATTCTACCGATTCATGGGCTGTATCAAGTGTAGTAGTCTAGGAGGAATCGGCACATGAGTACCGAAAACTATTCCACCTCAATTTTTTTATACCATCCTCTTTAAATTGTCATTGTTAAATGTTGCCATGGGACAAACTGGTACCATATTGTTTTAACTGTAATTGTTTAAACAATTGAAAAATTATTTTCCCAAGGAAATTTTTTAAAATTTTAATTAAAATAAAAAATAAAAAAGGTTCAACTTTTTACATAAGGTTATTAATTTTGGAGATATGAATATTTAAAGGTTTAAAAATCATAAATTTGGGTTTTTTAACCATGAAAAATATATTAAAAAAAAAATAAAATAAAAAAATATTTAAAATAAACACTTGAACTTTTTAAATTACGTGTATTAAAAATTGGTTACGGCCGTTTCGAATACACCCATTTAAATTAAAGATTGAGATAAAATAAAAAATTAATAAATAAAAATTGATGGGTTTCCGATGGAGGGTGGTTCGGTGAATTTTTACATTTTTAAGAAGATAACAGTATTTTTGTGTATAAACCTTTTTTATAGTTTTAAAAGGTGGAATTTCCTCTATTGAGTATTAAGAAGATTTACAGTGTTGTCTTTTTATGTTTATAAATTTCAATTTTTCTAATAAATCTAATTTTTTGCCTTTTCTTTCAGTATGTAATATTTTAAATTTGTTTTGAAATGAGGGGTTAAAAAACTTTGAGGTTCTTTTTCCGTCTAAAAAAGCATGTTCTTTTTCTGTTTCAAGGCCCCGTTCCCCATAACCTTCCCATTCATATTTGTTTTGTTTATCTTTAACATTAAACAATAGATTGGATGATTAGATGATTTAAAAGTATTGAACCTTTCGTAAAAATTGATTTTTGTTGAGATAGGACCTAGATATGTTGGGGTGGAAACTTATTTTTTGTTTTCTTTTTTATATTTGGATAAATTAGTTTTGGCATTTTTTCCTTTTTTTTTATAAGGGGTCATTTCAAAGGTAACCGTTATTGTCCATGAATGGTTCTAGTTCTTTATTGATTTTTTTTGACAGGGAGGAGAAAGTCGATTACCCATTGCTTCGTGTGTTTGTTGTTTTTGGGGTGGGAGTCTGGGAGGATATTGTGAAAGGGGTTTTTCTATTATGTCAAATTTGTTTATTATCCGCGGATTTTTTAGGTCAGAAGTTTATTGAATTGAATTTCGGTTTCGGGAATTTATGTTTGGTGAATGAAGGTTCAAGCTGTCTGTTTTTTCTGTTCCTGGAAAGCAAAAGAATTTCTAAATCTAGCCAAAAAATGTTTTTAGAGAATTGTGAATTAAGGAAATTCTTCAAATTCAACATGAATATTTCGGCTAAATGGGCTTAGGGGAGCCCATCGCTAAGCCGTTTTTTTGTTATAGAATTGATTATTGTATTTGAAATAGTTTTCATTCATGCAAAGTTTCAAAAGTTGTAAATTTCTTGTTGTAGTATTGGATTTACATTATTGTTTTTTAATTTATTTGTTATTATGTTCAAGCAGTCGTTATTAGGGATGTTGGAGAACATGTTAGTGACATCAAATGAGGCTAGTCGGGTGTTTTTTGTTTTCATATCACAATACACCCCTGAGAGAAACCGCTATTAAACTAAATAATATGATTAGAAACCTGATAGGTTTCACACCCAAATTTTCAGTCAAAAACTCGGTTGATCTAACAAATAAGATAAAAAATTTAGACCTTCCAAAAAACACCCGACTAGCCTCATTTGATGTCACTAACATGTTCTCCAACATCCCTAATAACGACTGCTTGAACATAATAACAAATAAATTAAAAACCAATAATGTAAATCCAATACTACAACAAGAAATCTTACAACTTTTGGAACTTTGCATGAATGAAAACTATTTCAAATACGATAATCCATTCTATAAACAAAAAGACGGCTTAGCGATGGGCTCCCCTTAAGCCCATTGCTAGCCGAAATATTCATGTCTGAATTTGAAGAATCATTCCTTAATTCACAATTCTCTAAAAACATTTTCTTTTGGCATAGATATGTAGACGACATTCTTTTAGCATTCACAGGAACAGAAAATGAACATAGACAGACTCTAGATTACCTTAACTCATTACACCCAAACATTAAATTCACCCTGGAAACCGAAATTAACAATTCAATAAACTTTCTAGACCTAAAAATATCAAAAAACGCTGATAATAAACTAGAATTTGACATATATAGAAAACCCACTTTCACAGATATCACAATACCACATGACTCTCTACACCCCAAAACACACAAACTAGCAGCGTACAGATCAATGATACATCAGCTTTCCATACCACTGTCTAAAAATAATCTAATTAAAGAACTAGACACCATAAAATCTATCGGCACTAATAACAGTACACAAATTATGAAATAGACCGCCTTATAGCAAAAAGAGAAAAACAATGACCAATAAACTAATTATCCAAATATAAAAAAGAAAACAAAAATAAGTTCCACTCTCTAACATATCTAGGTCCTATCTCTAACAAAATATCGAATATTCTATCCACAGAAAGTGTCTCAATAGCTTTTAAATCATCTAACCTGTCTATCCAATCTATTGTTTAATGTTAAAGATAAACAAAACAAATATAAGAAATCAGAGTTTATAAGCTTAAATGTAATGAGTGCAATGGCTGCTATGTGGGGCAGACGGGACGCAACTTCGAAACTAGATATAAAGAACATAAAGCTTGTTTTAGACTAGGAAAAAGAACCTCAAATTTTGCCAATCATTTTCTAGATTCCAACCATACATTTCCAGATATAACAAATTTAGAAATATTACATACAGAAAGAAAAGGCAAAAATTAGATTTATTAGAGAAAATTGAAATTTACAAACATAAAAAGACAACACTGTAAATCTTCTTAATACTCAATTAGACCTAGGAAATTCCACTCTTTTCAAAGTACTATAAAAAGGTTTATCACATAACAATACTGTTGTATCTGCTAATAAAAATGTAAAATTCTACCTAACGTAACCTACCCGTACCATCTGAAATTTTTACCCATCAATGTATTTATTTATTAATTTTAGTTAGTTTTATCTCAATCTTGTAAGCGTCTTGAAGATGTAGTTGTACTACGAAACGGCCGTAACGTCATATATTTTAATACACGTGACATTTAACAAAGTTCAAGTTGTTTTATTTTACATAGTTAAAATGTACTGTCACAAAGTAACGGACGAATCAATTAATTCTTTAAAAATATTTGTATTCTTTATACAATAGTTAATAATATCCCTTATTAAGATTTTTAAAATAAATTAAAAAATGTGTAAATAATATCCCAATAAAAAGTTGAAAAAACTCTGTGAGACACGTGATCCAAGTCGAAGATTCCTATAACATAATTAAAAGTAACGTAAGGCCCTTAATAATTGGTTTAGGCATAGATGAAGACGATAGTGATAGTAAAACAGAGCTAAATATAGAGTGGGTTAAGTTAAATATTGTATTATTATAACATTGTAGAATAGTATTTTTGTTTAAAATAAATATTAATAGCTATTAAATAACATAATTAAAATAGGGTAATCAGGACCCTTTCAAAAGGTGCGGTGCCTACACAATAGATATTTGCCAGGCAACTTATTTATGGCTAGGTTTAAGATTGAGGGTTGTCATTTAAATTTTTTTTTCGGTCGAGAAATCAACGAAACATTGTGGAATGTACTGTACCTTTCAGTATCGCCGTCTCTCTGACTCATACGCTGCATCGGCCTCTCTGTGTCCTGAATCATTATTGATCATATATCTTAAAAACTATTAACTTTATCAAAATTGTTAAAGAGAGCAATGTTATTAATAATTAAATTATCTACAATTTGTTTTTATAAGTTTTTGCCTGAAATCAATTTTACAAAAGTTATTAGCTTTATTTTACCTGTGAGCTCGCGTAATAAACAATAAAAAAAAACAGGTAAAAACAATAAAATTTTTAAAAAATCTTAATTAAGGATATTATTAACTATTGTATATGAAATAAAAAATATTTTTTATATTTTTCCTTTTTTTTATATATTTTTCATGGGTCAACAGTAACCAAATTTGAGATTTGTCGAACCTTTAAAAATTCATGTCTTCAAAAATATTAACTTTACCGTGAGAAGTCAAAGGACGTTTTTTATTTGTATTTCAATAAAGAATATGAAAAAAATTTGTCCGGTTGGAAAAGAACAATTCCATGTTAATTGTTTAAACAATTTTGGTTTAAACAATATGGAATGGATATTAAGGAATAGAAAAATTTTCTACTGTTCTGGTGCATATTAAAATTGTGTTTTACTTCGTCCTAAAAGAGTTAAAGAAAGACCACCTATCCACTTCAGATTATGTGGCCTAGATACAATTAATATGAGTACCATAATTAATATTATTGCAAATGCCATTAAATCTATGTAAAAATCGTATCCAATATTATAAATTGCTTACCCAAAATGGGCTGAAACGTATCATTAAATACGCTTATAGCTGCGACTGTATCAGCAGGCAAAGCAGGTATATTCAATCTGTCTCTTAGCACAGCTACAATGGTATCCAATGTACTTTGCACTGATGCCAAGTACCTCTCCCATACTAGTCTACCTTGTCTTCTCAAAAGGAGAATATCTTCATCAGGAAAAGTTCGTAAGAGAAAGTGTAGCTCTGTAACACGAGCTTTTGGTAAAAAAATTACTACACGTCTCCACTGTATTACTTCATCATAGGCAAGTTTTACTTGGTCTCCGCCAAGAATTACTGGAATAGCGCCTGGAAAATTGAAATATGAAGTATTTATGAATTAGATAGCAAAGTAGGCTAGATTTCACTGATAAGCAGCATCAAAAGTGAAATTTACTGATCATACTGGAAATAACCGCAGATTTATAAACGTTTTGTTGGCGTTTATTAAGCTTTACAATAAACTTATGATAGACAACTGCTACAGCAGCGGGAACGGGAACGTCAAGTTTAAATTGTCTCTGAAATTCAAACCGCTATCCAAACACCCCAAATGGGTAAGGAAATGGGCGCTTTAAAATAAAAGAATGTTTTTAAAAATAATTATTTTTCTACAGTAGTATAACATAAGTAAGATACTACATTTCAGATTTTATTGTTTTGGCTAACGTCTAAAGCGGTTAGTTGGTTCTGGTTATTTTTTTAAATATAAAAATCATGATTTTTTTGAAAAGAAAAACACGTTTTTTTAAAATATTTTTTTGATTTTTAATGTTTTTTCCTAGAAAATACAAGTCGTTATTTTTAACACTTTATCTTCCAGGTACCTTTTTTAATTAAGATATATTTTGCCTACAATCGTCAATATTATATGTACCGTCGCGTCGTTCAATTTAGCTTGATTACATTTTGATTCGTGTAAATTTTGGGTTTTAAAAGATATCAAGGTGAATTAAAAAACAGAATGTATGGTTGGTAGCCAAGTCTCTTTCCAAGTATACGTGGAAAAAAATACCAACAATTTTTTGACATATATACCTAACTTAAATTTTTTTAAATGGGACATGCATATTATACAGGGTGTCCTCAATCAGTCTCTGGGGATACAACAAAAAAATAAATTTATTAAACCAATATTTTGTCTTAAGCCCTGGTGAAAGCTCATTCAAACGAAACCTAGTTTATTAAAATCGGTTAAGCCGAAACAAAGTTATTCAATTTTTTTTAAATGTACATTTGCTCCTTCCCCCTCCCTATATTTGACGGGTTGGGGAAAAACGCTTAAAACAAAAAAGTTTCCTTATTTTACATAGTTTTTAAATAATCCGTGTTTTTAATTTTGTTCTTAGTTTTACGCCCTTTAGCGGTAGAATTAGAAACTTGAAAATAATTTCCAGAAATTTCTCGAGGTCGATTTTACCATAAATATTTTTTTCCGAAAGCTATGCGATGAAGGGTTCTCGAGATATCGCCGGAGGACGACCTTATCAGGACGCCCTGTATATCACACTTTGTTTTTAAATCTATCCGTTTTTGATAAATTAGCAAATACATAAAATTTTAAAATTTTCCCATGATGGGCCTTGACTGACAATTATTGCACACATTGTCATATTTGCCGTTTCATTAAAAATATTTAGTTGTTATGTTAATATAATAGGTAATATAATACCTAGATAAAATGGTATTTCGTGAGTTTAGTATCCGTATATCATATTTAGTATTAGTATATTTTTGCTAATTGTCAAAAAACGGATGGATTTAAATATAAAGTGTGATATATTACTATAATCAGAATAGTGCAATTTATTAAATGAGTATATAATATATAGGGTGTCCCATTTAAAAAATTAAAGTTAGGCGTATATGTCAAAATTTTGTTGGTATTTTTTTCCGCATATAAATTAGTATCTTTTAAGACAAAACCACACCACATCAAAATGTTATTAAGCTACATTGAATGCACGGTACGTATTTCGAGAAAATGCTAAATACGGGGCGGCGCTGTCTGCCAAGTTCCTGCCAGAATAAAAAAATCGGGACAAGGCTGTTTTGCAAATTTCTGTTAAAACAAAAAAAGTCACCACCGACATAAAAAGACGCAACGCGCAAACCTAAATTATTCTCTACCTTGTGGCCAAATATGACAAGTGATTTTCATTTTTGTTGTGGAAAAACATTTGTAATAAGTTAGGATGTTAATCTTCCATATAATATATCCAAAAAACCTGAAAGAAAAACTGGTACTAGAACCATATGCAAAAAATGTAGTGTTGAAATGCAAGGTCTTTTGTCAACAGAATGAAAGTTCAGTCACTTTAAAAAAATCTCAAGAAAACAAAACGAAATTAAAAGTACTACAAAGAAAAACTATCAAACATTTATCTGAAAAGCTTAGCCGTAGATTACCTTAAAATTCTTAAACCCATCTCTATTGCAATGGTTATATTACAAAAAAAAAACGATGACAGTATATACGATTTTGTAGAAAAATTTAAAGTATTAGAAAGCCACTTTTACGAAATTGATTTTAACGTCAAGCAGTTGGAAAAATTTAAAAAGCTGTACGAATAGTGTATAACCGCACATAATTTGCTTGCATTTCTTCTTGACAACAAAATCGTAGCAAAAACATACATTAAAAAAAAAAAGAAAAACCCTTGCTTTAGAAACTGTAAAAGAATTTTATCTAGATTACTTTACTACCACTGATTGTAAATTATCTTGCCAGATCAGAACTATTGACTGACATTATGTTTGACATTGATATTCTCAAAAATGTAAAACCCAAACTAATGGAAATCGCACCGAAATATACCCGTTATTCAAAAAGAGTTTTCCATAATTAAACAGTTATTTTCTGCTGCTGCTTTTTCGGCATCAGTTAAAAGAATATTTACAACATTTGGTCCACTCCAATCTCAGAAATCGACTAGGAACCGAAAAAGCCAGTAAATTAGTTTTTCTGTACAAATACTAAAATTGGTTAAATATAATAATTCCAATAGTTTTAGTTTTTCTTTTAACATTGTTTTTGTACCTTTTAGAATAAATGTTATTTTTTAAATTCTACTGTTTTTTATAATCTTTTTCCACTAAAGTATTTTCATATAAATCTTTTAGCGTACTCTGATAGCTATAAGGATATTAAGATTAGAGATGTTTATTGTTATTGTTACAAATGTTCGAAAATATCCTGTTACTTAAAATTTTTATTTTTTTTCTTAAATATTACATTTTAAACCTATTGATTTAAATCATCAGATTTAAATCCTTTTAACCCTGCCTATATGATTTTTTTTTAACCATCGTCTGCTTAATAATTAAATATGAACCTTCCCTTCTTGAAAAATTTTTTAAAAATTAATTATTTAATTTAATAGGTTATATCACTGTAATAGAACTTTTATTATAAATATAAATAAAATGATATTTTTAAAGGGTTTTAAAGAATAAAAAAATGTATTTTTTAAATTCATACCTGATCTTAAAGCTTCATATACTCGAGCCTGCAAAAGTGATGTAGATAAATAATCAGTTGAACTAGGAGCAAATACCAAAGCAAAAGTAGATTCCTTTAAAACAGCCCTTCGACTACTATCAGTGCCGCACAATGCCCAATCTTGGGGTCCAGTATTCATGGTATCATCACTGGCTGGAACACATTCAAATTCAAATAAAAACTTATCCGATGTGTGAGTGTTCGCCAATTCCTTAAGATGTTGCAATATATAGTTGTTAAGTTCAGTGTTCTCCTTATCTAGTTCACTGTCAAAAGTTGCCAGGTGTTTTTGATTGGCGCTACTCTTATTCGTTTTCATTTCACCTTGAAATGAAAGTAAGTACTTTCGGCGACTTGGTAACATGTGAGCGCATTCTTGCCACACATCACCTCCTGGAGAGCCTAACACTGGAGATACAATTAGGTCGAAACCTGGTCGAAAATACTCGTGGTAAAAAGTTGACTGAACTAGGATTGCTCGACCTAAAAAGATGACTGGCATTTGACAACTATATTTATTATTGTTTTATTATGATTAAAGATACTGGGTAGTACACATGTAAAAGTGAAAGAAAAATACCAAAACTCTTTGTATAAACGTCTCTATTGAAAATTTTTAAAATCATAGCAAAGCTTTTCGGTCACAAATTTATCATCATGCTAATTATTCGAGAAAAAACGAAAATCACATTTTTGTCAGTATAAATTTTAAAACTTACAGAAATAAAATAAGCATATAATATGTAGGGTAATTTAGAACTTATCATTGTACCGTCGCGTCGTTCAATTTAGCTTGATTACATTTTGATTCGTGTAAATTTTGGGTTTTAAAAGATATCAAGGTGAATTAAAAAACAGAATGTATGGTTGGTAAATTAAATAAGTAAAGGGGACATTGATTTTTATGACCAAGAAATACTTTTTTCTTCTAATTTAAGGCGCTAGCATATCAATTAATTTTAGGTAAAGAAAATAAGATTTTACACTTTTATTTAATAAATATAGGGTTCCTTTATATCTTTACCTATTATAACAAATGCATGAAATATTGCCTTTCGACCTGAATGCACATGTGAGCCAAAACTACAAATAAAAGTCATTCTGTCACCAATTCTAAGTTGATATTTTTCCATAACACCTCGTATGGATTGATGGATCCTCGTCTATCCACCATTTTATTAGCAATAAGGTAAACAATGAAACAAAACTATATAACTATTTAGTTGTCACTGTCTTCACATGAACAATATGGTATTCAAATTGCACCTGCCTTTTGCGAAGTGTGCTGTCGTCTTTATAGAAAAGTGGAAAAAGATTGTAAAGTCTGGATTTAGCTAAAAGAATTCCTTTATTACAGGATTCAAAACAAGTAAACAATAAATATATTGCATTTGTCCAAAAAGTCAGTAACTATAATTACAAACGTAACTGACCAATGGTTAGGCGTACGCGGAAAAGCTAATACAATCACCCAACTAACCTAAAGCCTAACCATTGTAAGTTTGTTTTTATATACCAGGCCGTTTTGAAAAATGTTTTAAAATTTATTTTGTTTAATACTATTAGGTAATTAATGAGCAACGTTGCCTTAAATTTTTAACAATAAGTTCTAGGTCAAACTGTCTAATAAATATATACCCTTCCCCTAGACATATGCAGTACATATGCTTTAAATATTTTACTAAGTAAATTAAAATTAAATTCAAAATAGAAACTATTTCTTATCTTTTAAATATTTATTTCTTTAAATTATATATATATATATATATATATATATATATATATATATATATATATATATATATATATATATATATATGTATGGCTTTACAATATGATAATTCAGTGTTTAAAACAATACAGCTAATGATATTTAATTTTTTAAATTAATAAATAAATGGAAATACTCAACACATAAATTATGTTTTGTGTGTCTGTTGGACAAGTTTAATTGTTAACATGCATGTTCAATAGTTCCATCGGGCTAGCAGGGGTAAATAGCAAAATTCAATAACAAGTCACTGGAATTTGTAGCTAATTTGTTGCTAAAATGAGGATTTTGTTGCTCAAGCCGATTTCAAAAAATCGAAATTACTGCTACATTAATATCAAGAGAGCAGAAATTTTTGATAAATCCTTAATTACCTGTCGACTGTATCATACGATTTTGTTGCAAATTTGTTGCTTTAAATTAGCAATATCAAAATGTTAGAAAATAATAATTTTTTTGAAAACATGCTACCTTGAACTTCATTTTTCACCCCATTATTAACGGCTGTGATTTTGTTGCTGTACGCGGAAGCACTCAATTGCTTCTATAGTTTCAGCAACAAAATACCTTGCTAATGTTCTACCGATTTTTTTGTTTATTTTTTTCAATTTTCCCGTTACATGCTACCTTAAATTTCATTTTCACCATGTTATCAACGGCTGTGATTTTCTTGCTGTACGCGGAAATACTTAATTGCTCCTATAGTATAAGCAACAAAAACCTTGCTAATAGTCCACCGATTTTTTTTCCGTTACATGCTACCTTAAACTTCATTTTTCACCACGTTATCAACGGCAGTGACTTTGCTGCTGTACGCGAAAGCACTCAATTGCTCCTGTAGTATCAGCAACAAAATACCCTGCTTACGTTCCACCAATTTGTTTTTATTTTTTTTAATTTTTCCGTTACATGCTACCTTGAACTTCATTTTTCACCACGTTATCAACGGCTGTGATTTTGTTGCTGTACGCGAAGCACTCAATTGCTCCTATAGTATCAGAAAGAAAATACGTTGCTAATTTTTCACCGATTTTTTGTCTATTTTTTTCAATTTTCCCAAATCACAGCCGTTAATAACATGATAAAACATGAAATTCAAGGTAGCATGTAATGTGAAAATTGAAAAAAATAAAAAACGGTTTAAAATCGGATTAAGTAACAAAATCATCATTTTAGCAACTAATTAGCAACAAATTAGCTTCAATTTCCAGTGATTTTTTATCGAATTTTGCTAATTTACCCCTGCTAGCCTGATGGAACTATGTTCAACAGTAAACTATTTATTGTCATTAATTTGGACCGTGAAAATTACTACCAGTCCAAGGTCGGAAAGTAATGACTTGCAATATTTCTTTTGGAGGTGCCCAACTATGGAACCACCACAAAGGTGATTTCAGGTATACATTTTAAAATCACTTGGTATGTGTAACTGCTATATCAAAAACAGTACAAATATAAAATACGGTCCATTTTCATCGCTTCAACTAAAATAATATTAGCAGAGAATTCACTGCTGCAATATAAAAGTTATAACTTTTTCAGATATCTATCTTTCAGGGGAGTTTTTTATCATATATTCTTTATGTGCTTACCTGTGTCTACACTTGAGAAAATATCTCCACTACTGGCACTTAAGTCTCGTCTAGCTAGATTCAACAGAATATGATTTCGTCCATCCCCACCCCAATATGGCAGCCTCTTTAAAGCTTCAGAGTCCAAGGGTGGCAAATTTAAATGATTACCTACATTTTCACTTACATCATCAGTATCTTTAAGTGCTTCACCTACAACAAGTTCAAAATATATTAGCAATATTCACTAAAATGGTTTAAATTTTTAATCCCTGTAAATGGTGTAAACTGACACATGCAAAAATATGTTGATAGCAAAGAAATTAAAGTGTTAAATTTTTGGAATAAAACAATTTACTTACTAATTCTAAATATATTTTTTTTTGATGATGCAATCGTTTATTTAGTGGTTATTGAAATAAATTTAATGAGCAAAACAAAACAATTTTAATTTTTTTGGCAACTAGACTTAAACCTTTATAGTAAATATGGCTAATTATTATTATATTTATACTAATATTCTTTATTTTAAGAGCAATCTTATTTAACTTTGTCTAGATTTAATCTGTAAACTTACCAACTAAAACCAAAAATATACAAGCTTCCACAGGATTTTGTGTTAAATGTGGATTATAACCTAGAACCTGTTTCAATGTTGTTTTTAGAAAACCATCTACATCCCAGCCATCATTCATAACTGGATATTGATCTGGGTCATAAAGGTACACTGGGAAACCTGAAGTTAGGGAGCACCTAAAAACAATTCATATAGTTTATTAATATATCGACAAGATTTTTTGCCGATATCAATAATTGGTAGATACCCATGTAAAGTGCGTTTGTAATTCAGAAATAAATAGTTAACACTTTTTGTACACACTTAGCCCTAAAATACACCTTCGATAAGCGCGCTTTACGTAAAAAAAGGTGTGAAATAATGTACACTTTTTCTGAATAACAAAAAGGGCCCAAAATAGCACCAAAAAAAAGTTACACTAAAAATTGTGGTCGTCAAGTAGTAAGTAGTTGTAAGCCTTACCGAAAAGCTTTTATAATTCTTTTTCACCAGGAATAAAAAGAATTTGGTTTTTTCATCTACAACTAAGCTTCATATCGACATTAATTTTTTTGTTTGTGTCTTAGAGATCTGAAGATACCTATTTACTATAAGTAAGAAAATGTGGAAATATCACATTGTTAAAAACAATGTCCTTAAAACACATTTAATGTCTGTATTTTCTAAAATCATATTTTTTCATACCTTAGATGCAAAAATCCAATCCATATATGTTAATTATACAACGAACCAAAACTGCAAATTATTATTATTTTGGGAAATATATTAAGTTTATTGAATAAAAAAAACAAAACAGCCGTATTACTGAAACCTCAAACATATTAGTTTTTTACAAAGGATGGTTAAACAAACATAAAATGAGAATTTAAAGAAAGTATTTTAAAACACAGTTTTGTATTTGTTCCGATATTTATACGGGGTGTTTCTTAATAACATGCTAATATTACAAGACAAAAGTACGACTGTCGCTTTTTATTTCATGAGTCCTAAGTCGTATATCATCAGTAGGGACCGGACATCGATAAAAAACCATTACAATTTCGAGCTTAAAATGATATAGAATATACCAAATAAAAATGCAATAAATAATTCAACTTTCTTTGGTATTTATGGTTTTTATTTTAGTATTTTTATTCGGTGTGATTTCTTGTAGAATAATACAAAAGACGTGGCAATAGTAAAAAATTTAGAAGAGTTTTTGCAACAACAAAAGAATTAATCTATAATAATTTATAATAATTTTATATAAAATAAATTAAAATAAAAATAGACTTTTTGTCTATATAAATTTACAAATATTTGATTGCACCTCTCTTAGGGTTTATATTTATGTAATTAACCCCACAAACATAGTTTTGTTGGTGGAAATGCAACTCTCCAAGATCAGTACGAAAACTCTCCGGACAGATTTGTTGTAAACTCGTAAAAACCAGTTCCGTTACATACAGCGACTGATTAAGAGTTCTGACCGCCCTAGGCTAATTATGACGACGCGCCCCCGCCAGGTGTGTTAAGGTCGGCCTAAAAAGTATGTTAGTTTTGACTTTGTTTACTAGTGTGAAAATTTTAATATGGCTCAAACTACCTATAAAAGTTTTCAGATCGATCTGCAAGCGACACTAACGTTATCATTTAATCTGCACGACAGTGGCAAACCATTTTTTCAGCTGACCGTACAAAGCACCTCACGCATTAAACGACCAAAATCATGACAAGTGACTGCAGGCTTCCAAGTAGAAAACCAATTCCATGTCGAGGTTGGCCGCATGACTTGTATTGGCTTAGTTTCTATGGACAAGTTAGTTGTTGCGGCTATTTACCATGAGCATGGTCATCTGGTGTGTGAAGTTGCTTCGACTTTAAGTATTTTTAAAATATTTACACTTCTGTTGTTATCTTAAAATAAAACAAGAGGCATCATACAAGTGAAACATTTTTGAAACTGATTAATGATTTATTTTAAAATTATAGTAACAAAGTAATTATTATTAGCTTATACAAAAGTCCTTTTTCGTGCTTTAGCGTTTGCAAATCTTTTCACAATTTTTTCAAATTTAATAGTTTGTAAAAATCACTTTCTATGTACATTAGCGAGAGCGCTGCAAGTTTTTGCTGGCGGAGTGTGGAGCGCAAGTAATTTTTAACACGTTTTAAGTGCTGCAAAAGACCTTTTGCCGCTGCAGTTGGTAACACTCATTGTCAAAAGATTTTCCACATTCGGGAATATGCATGAAATATTAAAACTTTTTATTAACTGCAACGAACCCTTTAGGGTTCTGGCAAATATAGAGTGCTCGGGCTCGGTGTCAGATTTTAAAAACTCCGCCAAATGAACGCATTCTTCTGCAAAGGTTTCTTCTAAATCAGTGGCATATAGTCGTTTAAACTACTTTGCTTTGCTTCTAATAAATTCACTGTCGTCTAGTTTTTTAAGTCCACTTTAAGATAATTAATAGGTGCATAATAATTATCAACGATGAAAGATCGTCTCCATGCTAAGTCAAAATGTCCCGTTTTACCTGTACCAAAATGAAAATTTGGTTTTGTTCTTCTTCTTGCATCTTTTTTGTATGTGGTCACTTCGCATCTCTTGATTGCCTCTGATTCAAAATTTTCGAACTGTTTTTCATCACGCAACGTATCAAGATAAGCATGTAATGTCTCATAAAGATTAACAGAACTTGCTTCTAGCTGTGCACTAACTATTTGAATCTTTACAAGCACAGAGTTCCAAAAGCACAACATGATTGTAATTTCTAAAGTTTTCATTTTTTTCTAATATTGCTTTTGCTTCCATTTTGGTCTCTTTACATTAAGTTTCATCTTGGCAAATAGAGTTTAATGCTTCCAGAACTTGTTTGTAGGAACTGCATAAGGCTTTGCTTGCATGTGCTCGCGCACTCCATCGAATTTTTGATAGATATTTTAGTACCGTCGTTTTTTCATCCATTTGGATGAAAAACGACTGCTTGTAGATCCAGAAAAAAAATTGTATAGTTGTTATTCCAGTGTAAAAAAAGCAGCTGACTTGTCACTACTGTCAGCGATAGCCGATCCTACAAGTTGGAGAGAATGCGCTGCACAAGGAACAAATGTAGCCAGAGGATTTACAGCTTTCATTCTTGACTGAAAACCTTTGTATTGACCTGACATATTGCTAGCGTTATCATAACTTTGGCCACAACAGTCTTTAATATCATTTTCCAAAATTTTACCAATTGTCGCAAGAACAGCCACCTCCATTTCTTCACCTTTATGACCGCAATTGGGTAAAAATGTGACAAAGCGTTCGACAGTTTCTCCGTCAGGCAAAATATAACGAATTATAAATGTCAACTGATCGGTGTGTGAAATATCTGGAGTAGAATCAATGCTTATCGAATATTTTGCTTTTTTATTTTTCGATCAAAATCGAAAGTCAAACTTAATAGTGCTTGCAAAGACACGACTTCAGCGCGCCCCCTCGCGCCCTAGGCTGCAGCCTAATTAGCCTAAGGGTTAATCAGGCCCTGGTTACATAGGGTAAATCACAGGGTAAATCATAATTTGTTATATTTAAACAGGTGTAAGTCGCTTACAGGCAAATAAATAATGAGTACAAGTTAAAAAATAAAGTTGTGACTTCTTCCATATTCTACTTTTTCATTTGAAAGTGAAAGAGGTGTTTTTTATCTTTGGACAGTCCACAAAGGCTGTGGCCCAAGCACTCTAGCGATGAAGAAACTACGAAAGCAGAAAGTTCAGTTAAACTGTAAAAGGATGCACCAGGGAGCTGCCAGAGGAGGTATTATACTGGAACTCTTCTGAGCAGAAGCCGTGAAAATACCCACAGAAGAGCGACAGATCCCCTACAGCTCGTCGGTGGGCAAGAGAACCAAGCTTTTCTGTAAGCATGGCATTAATTATAAGACGAACAGCTCTTCTTTGAATGAGTTGTAGGAGACGTCATTCCACAGACATAAGAACAATATTCTAAAGAAGGTCCAATTTGGGATACATACAAGGTATACAGATTGGAAAAAAATACTTTCTGGCTCGAAAAAGGAATTTAAGCTTTTTTGAAGCTGTTGAGGCTATGGATGTAATGTGTTTGTGCCAGTTGAGGTTATTCTTAAAAGTAACCCGACAAAAATAAATTACTCTTTGTTCTGCAAAACTTTGTCGCTTATATGTAACGGATGAGCATTGATAGACTTTTTTCGCGACAGCGAACCTACCTGTGTTTTGGAGGCATTAAACTGAATAAGATTCCAAAATAAGTTTATGGATTTGTAGGAGACACATCCGCATTGACCTACGCTTTTTTTTCAAATCAGGCTTATTGACTGGCTTAAGAAAATGGTGCAGTTGGAGTTTGGTGCAGAATTTGTAATTCTGAATTTATTTGTACAAAACCATATCAAACTGAGCGACATGTTAAAGGTCTACAACATTTAAAAAATATGCAAAGTTTTCCGGGGGCATCTAAATCTACAGAACGAGAACATTATGTATCAAACGCAGACTTCTGCATGGATTTGTGTAAAGCTTTTATTGCAGCTGATATTCTTTTTTATAAAATAAATTATCGGTCCACGAGGACATTTTTGGAAAAAATACTACCACAGAAAGTACCAGACGAATCAACCTGCATAAAACTATGTTGATAACGTCTATTCAAAAACTATGGACAAAATACGACTCAATCTTGAAGGAAAAAAGTTATGGTTTAGTGTCGATGAAACCACTGATATCAAGGAAAGATATGTTGCTAATATTATAGTTGCATCTTTAAGTTATCACGAACCTGAAAACTTATATTTAATTAACAGTAAATTTCTTTCTAAAACCAATAGTGAGACAATAACAAAATCTGTAGTAGAAAGTATTACTTTACTACTGTCAGTTACTAGTATTCAGAAAAGTGGCGTTTTGTTTCTTTCGGATAGTGCTGCATCTATGCTGAATGCAGGAACACAGTTAAAAGAACATTTTCCCAAATTGTTTCATTTGACATGTTTAGCTCAGGCCCAACATAGAATATGCGAAATGGTACGTAACTTTTATCCACTTATCGATACTTTAGTTATCGAGGTAAAAAAGTTTTTCTTAAGTCACCTGCGCGTATTACGAAATTTAAAGATATGTGTCCTAATGTCGCACAACCGCTACAACCTGCTATTACAAGGTGGAAAATATGACTATCAGCAGTTAACATATTACCATATAAATTATAATGTGGTAAAAAATGTTATCAACAGTTTACAAGATGATGCTTTAAGTGTGAAAAAAGTAAAGAAGTTATAAATGCACCAAATGTTAAATCTGATTTAAAATTTATTTTAGAAAATGTTGGATATTTTCCGGATGTGATTAACCAGTTACAAAAACAAAATGCCCCCCAGTGCCTTTATTTAATGTTTTTCAAATCATAATAGACAAGCTTAAATCTGTTCCTAATGAAATTGGTGACAAATTAAAATTGTATGTACAAAAAATCTTGGCAAGAAATCCAGGATTTTTAGAAATAAAACATATTTTTGAGGCACTACAAAATAAAAGAACTGACTTGTAAAATCATTTTCGATTTACTTCGGTAACAAGCTGTGATGTCTAAAGAAGATTTTTAAGACTTAGACATATTTTAAATTATAAAAGAACCAATTTTATCGACACCAACTTTGAAAAGACGTTAGTTATATCATGTAATGCAAATAAATTGTAAAACACTCCTGTTATGTTTTTATTTCACGTTTTTAAATTTGTTTATAATTAATATCTCCTTAATACGCACGCCAATAAATTTACCAGACATAAAAAACGTATAGGGAACAAGCTCGTTCCGAAATCCGGGCCCTAATCATCAGTAGAGTAAGTTTCAGGATTATTTAAGTAATAGGAGAATATGGCAAACCAATCGGTTTGCTATGTTCTCCTAATCACTTTAGATTTAACTAGTTTTATAAGATTATATTGTTCCGTGACACCCCGTATAAAAACACGGATCCTAGTTTTACACTTTTTTATTGCAAATTAGGTTTACAAACGTTTCTGTCTGTCAACTTCTTATCTCTTCGAAAGACAAAAACTAAACTGGCCCGTGCGGACTGCCTTCGCGCTTTTTATAGTAAAGTGGAAAAGAATGGAAAATTCTGGAAAAGTCTAGGATTAGCTGGAAGAATTCTTTTACTACAGGATGTAAGAAAAGTGTAAAATGGATGTCTCCAGCGCCCTCAGGATAATCCGCAATGACCGTCGAAAAAGGGAAAAACTAAGGTAACCTATTTTTATTAAATTATTAACCTAAATAAAATAATTCTAACCTTTTACATTTCTATTAACTAAACACTAACTAAAGTCCGTAACAATATTTTACTTGTTCTGCTTGGGCACCTTTCTTATCTCAAGTTTTACATAATCAATACTTTTAATTTTATAAAGCTGGTTATCCGCGATGGTAGTGTTTAACTAATGGGGCAGTAAAATTATTATCAGTAATTAATAATAACATTATAGTTTTTTACTTCGCAAGTATCCAGAAAAACATTTTTTGTTAAAATAACACAAAAAACCTAAACACACCAGTTTCCGATATGATGATGTAACTCATTAAAAAAATAGTAAAAAAAATGTTGACTAAAATTTAAATAAAATGCTTAAATTTATAAACTGTAAAACCAAGGTATCGTTTAGAGAAAGAGTTTTGGATAACTTTGTAAAATTTGCCTTTAAGCCAATACACTAGTAAATGTTTTGTTATTAGTCAATCTCTGCTAGAGTTTTTACTGATTAGCATATACTTTGCTTTTTTATGTAAGTACTGTGCTGTTAACCATTTTAGTAATAAAGGTTTCTATTTTAGTTTAAACAATAATTAAGTTAAGCTCCACACTGGGATTTTTTCATTTTAAAATTTACAAAAAGCATGTTGTTTTTTGAAATTCCAGGAAATCTAATAATTTACATTTATATATTTCATTTTTTAATTACTATCTTAACGAGTAATTAAAAGGAGGTGAAACATAAATTTGTATGTAAATATGGTGTTCAGATATACAGACAAAAACCATAAAATACTTGCCTTGAATGGTCAAAACATGAAAACATCCTACAATTCCGAGACCTATTTCTGGGAATTGGAGGTAATATTGGTGGTAAAATATTTGGTGTGAGCCGTTGGGGAAGTGCTAAATCTGGGGTATTTTGTTGTAGAGCTTCATGCATGGATACTTGTGCTTGTTCAACAGATATTTTAAGTCTATTCAGGTTAGTTTGTTGGTGCGCTAACTCTAATTTTAGGTCTTCAATGTTCCTGGAATAAGTCTAAAAAAAATAAAGATTACTATAAATAAAAAAATAAACAACTAAATAAGTATTTTTATCATTAGGAATGCCAATGACTAGGTATTGTGGATGCTGCATATTAGGAGGGTTATACCAGTATTTTTTTCAAGTACCAAAACAGGCCGATTGAATTTTATGATACTTTTTAAAAAACGAGGTTAAACTATCGTGGACACTTCATTAATGACTACTACCTTTGAAAAATGTAGTAGTAGGTCTGATTAAAAAAAAACACCACCTATTTTAAAATTACTCTGATTTTTAAACTTAGTTCATACTAGTGATGTGCCGGATAGTTAAAAATGTATATCCGCGGATACAGATCCCAATACGAATATTTGGTGTCAAGATTCGCGGATACAAACCACTGTGTTCACACGTCGTTGTCGTGGTTGGGCCCAATAGGATCTTTTGGAACATGCGCTAGAGTTGCTGGTTATCGGCAACTCTTGTTGCCACTGTATGGAACGGGATCCGAGGCTAAGATGAACACAAGGCTTAACTCAAGGTGTTAGCATACCGTGCTGATGAGTGAATGACATCCTGTGCCTTAAACAGGGTCTCCAACGGTGCCTCTGAGATACAGGGCGACCTCTCAGAGTATCTAGCCTTACTGCGGTAATGCGGGGCTCTGCCTTGGTGGACTATTACATCTCTAGCTCCAAACAGAAAGCGGACAGAACCGCTTTCATAGGAAAAAAGTGACAAAGGTGCGCTGACCGAAACGGATAAATCCGTTTCGAAAGGTGCCCCTGAAGTCACCGGCACCTGTTTTACGGGGAAGGGCTAATCCATCCCGAACAAACAGGTGCTTAGGAAGAGATCCCTTTATAGGGAAACAACAAGGGTAACAAGGACCTGGTAGCTACCCAAGTCACTAGACCGGGAGAGGAGGGCATGACGGATCTAACCGTCTGCTCGTCATACTCTCCAGGAGACAGGGACACCAGAACACATATTGTGCTCGTGTCCGGTAGCGACACGAGTAACAGGAGATGTAAGAACTCTCTTCCAATCTGGTATCGGATTCATTAGAAGTCTGATCCTATTGGGAGAAATATAAAAAGGTGTGAGCCACAATAGACCGAGCGGTCGCAGTGGATTGCGTAAAAAGTCCACTCACTTTAAACCTACCTACCTACCCCTACCTACTCAATCGGTTTCGGCGCGAGACCTTGAAACGATAGTTGACGTCACGCCCGCCGGAACGACAGACAAGACATGTTTCGACTTGCATTGCGTGGGGATTACTTTTGCTTTGTTTATTGTTTAGTGTGACACTGGGCCGCGTAGGTAACGTTTGTGTATGATTATGATGAGAGTTAAAATGATGTCTACTTAGAACTTTTCTAGTGTAATTGGGAATTATTTTGAGACAATTAATGATGAATGTTCGAAAGAGATCCGTAAAAGATCTACGAGAAAAGTAAGGGATACGGATACGGATCTTTCTTCTCCCTTAGATATCTGCGGATACGGATATCCGGAATAAGGCTCGGAATTTAACTCGATATATTCAAATACTAAATTTTTAAAATTTTTTATTGTTATTTACAGCTCAAAAAAGATCTTAGAAGTTCGAAAGAAAAAAAAACCTTAGATAACAAATTTTAGTGGTTTCAATAAATTTAAATTTAAAAGTGCACTAGCTTTAAAAAATAAGCAATAAATGTACTTCTTGGCAAATAATTAAGAAAACAACTTATTAAATATTTAATGGTACAAATATTTTAGAAAAACTAAACAAAAAATTTTCCTAAAAAAAAATCTAGCCCAAAGTAACCTATATAAGCCTAAATACAGACAATTTATTCTTAATGTCAGGGCATAAAAAATTAATTTTGGGCAAAACAGAAAGTTAACTGTAGCTGAAATTTACAAACAGAAATGTATATTATTTCTCTCTCTCTAAAAACAAAACCGCCAAGCGACAAGGCTGCCTCTGTGGGTATATGCTCAAAGATAATCTTAAACCAAAAACGTTTTTGCTCAATATTCTTATTTTCTCAAGCATTTTATAAATATTAAAAAGAAATATTCCTATTTGCTAAAAATATTAAGAACTTAGAAAAAATTAAGCATAAACAGAATGTATTATAAAAAGAGCAAACTTATGGACAAATGACTCTTTCAATAAATTTTTGTGTTTCATTGGTATATGCTCGTTTATGTTTGGGAAACAATCTCCAAAAATAAATTCTCAAGCATTTGGAAGACTATCTGCAGTTATCTTTTTTTTTATTATTAAACTTAATTTTTTATGAATGATACTATACTATACATGATAGTAGAATACATTCTTTGGGGGGCCTCAGTTGCCTGGCAAAATTTAGCTGCAACTACCTTTAATTAAATATATCGGGGAATCCAGGATCATGGCTCACCCTCTTTTTTTCTGCACTTTTTAGGATAGAAAAATAACTTTCAGAGATATCATTAAATGTCAAATTTGACGTTTTTTGACAAGTTTCACTGGAAACGCCCTCAAATTTAAATTTCTTGTCTTAATATATTATTATATTTTTGGATTTCTGAGACCATTCTGCATCTAATGGCATCCCATATGTCAAAATTTGACAGCTTTGAAGATTAAAAACAAAAATCCCCGGAAATCTAGGTAAAATTAGGTTTTTTGTCCAGATACCCCTGAAAACATATATGGCTTGCTTCTTTGTTTATTTTAATTCCTTTTGATTAAATGTTTTGGGTTGTCTTGTATGTTCAATAAATTCTTTATATGTATTTTCTACAACTTAAGAAATTTATCCAAAACTAAGTACTTTTATTAAATTTTAATTTAACCTACTTTAGTGTATATTAAGTATTCAGATTTTAATGTTTTATTTATTTTTAATACGGTATATTAATGATGCAAATTCATCTTTATCTAGTTTCCTAGATTAGGTTCTTAAAACCCTAAACTAGTTATAAATTGAAACCTAAAAGTAAATTTATAAGTTTTAGTTTAAATGATATTTAATATTTTGTTTTTTTTTCTTTCCAATTTTTTTAATGTTTTTCTTTTTCAACATGAATTTGTAAAAGTCATAACAACTGAGGTCCCTAAAATTTTACTTAATTTTCATTAGAGAAGAAACTGTGTGTATGTTTAGTGAATTTCTCTTTGTCGTCTATTAATGCGGGACTAGCAAAGAGACTATTTTTATGTTCACATTGTGAACCTCATATACAAAAATATTACTGTGCAACTTTAAATAGTTCAGAATATAAATAACAATTACAAAAAAATGTTTAAGTAAGGTGTTTGCATTTAATGCTTATCTTCCAACTAATCAGGTTTCCTTTGACATGAAAAAAAATATGTCCAAGTTTTACCTGTACCCTTTTTTAAACCTTTTCTGGACATTTCCCAGATGCCCTCTAAAAAAGGACAAATCCGGGAAATTCTGGACAGATGGCAGCTCCAGTCCTATAGCAAAAAAATAGTTCAGTAGTAAAGAGATAGACTATATAAGTCGCTACACATTAAACTGCTTCACTAACAACTAAACTACAATTGGTCAAAATGAATTTTAGTTATCCTCAGTTACCAAACCCTCTAAAATAAAAAAAAATAAAAATGGTTTAACTAGATCGTGCCTTGATGTAGCCAGAATCTTTCTTAGTCCTACTTTAAGAAATTATACAACTTCTGTCACAGTGAGGCCACTCTTTTTACGAAGCGTTAAAGACCGCTAGGCATTCCAATATTTTATTGGTTAGAACAAGAATCGTGAATTAAATTTAATACGTCTAGTCGGTCATGGTTAGTTTTGGTTAGCAAAGCGGCTTTTTATTTTCCCCAATTATATTTCAGATATGAAAATGTGGGGACGTATTAAATTTAATTCACGATTCCTGTTCTAACCAATAAAATCTTGGAATGCCTAGTGGTCTTTAACGCTTCGTCTCTTTTTTGTTTTTTAGGTAACAATTTTTTAGTGACATTATACCTCCGAGTGTGCCTTTTCCACAAATTGTATTTATCAATATCAGAAATGTACTTACCTGTAACTCCTGCTTAAATTGTTGTCTTTTCTTTTCAATATTTCTTAATTCACTTAATACTGAGCTTCGTATTCTTACTAATTCTTCTACACCTACTCTTAAATCTACTTCTTTTATATCATCTAAATCGTCAGGTAAGTCCAAATGAGAGTGAGCATTATGTGTTATAAGATTTGCATTTCTTTCAACTTTTGATAAATAAAAATGTGTTATTAGGGGAGTAAATATTAAAATTGCCAGTACCATAATAACAATTCTTGAGAGTTTTACGTTTACGAGCCATTGGCAGAAGTTTTGCCGAGGCTCTCCTGTTATAAGGACCATTTGTATTGTTCACTTAATAAAAAACCTTGCTTATTTTATACACATTTTTAATTTACAAATTCAATATACTTCTAGAAACATAAATTCTTCTTTCCTACCACATTTCTGTACCTTAAAGTGATAAAAAGAAAAATACATTAAGTAGAAAAAAATGTATTTTTTATTTTTGTAGGTTAGATTTATGCCTTGGAATCTAGGATCTTTCAACTATTTTTAATATGTCTATTGGCAGCATTTGATGCAGGGCTGAGTTTAAAAATCCGATTAGGACGAAAATAATTGGGGGAAAAAGTTCCGCACTGGTGTGTAACAAGGACAAATTTTAAAAACCATTGTTTAATGTAGGGTATGTTTTCGTTTCGTAATCTATTGAGAAGTCGAAGCACACTTTTTATATTTAAAGGTAAAACCATAAGTAAAAATGGTACCCATTAACAAGGAGTGCTCGATCCCATTTAAGGCCATATAAGTCAATTTAAATGTCAATTTGGTATTTGTGACGTAATCCGTTTGCCTGTTTGTTTTGTTTACAAGTGGTATAAAGTCTTAATTTTTTAAAATGTTATACATTATAGTTCTAATAGTAAGTTCATATCCAAAATAGTATTTAAAAGTTGAATATTTAACAAAAATTATTAAAATAAATCTACCTTCTGGGCAAAATGGGCAAACGGATGACGTCCAAACATAACCTATATCTGCGGACAAATAGTAAAAATCGAGCACTCCTTGTTAAGTTTACCACCCTTGCGCATTGGCTACTTTGGAGATTTAAAGGTAATTGTCTCGAAAGTTGTTTGATTTTGACCAAATTTATACGGTTGGGGCTGTTACGAATCTGAAAAAATATTTTTCGGCAACGTTTCGTTTTCGAGATTCATCATCAAAGTTGAAAACAAACTAACCTTATTTTCAATATTCCCTTCTTTGTACACAATTCTTGATTTTTATATAAAGTGGCACACAATATTTTATAAACACCCTCCCAAAACCTTATTTTATTTATTTTAACTTTTTCCATTAATTAAAGCTTCACTTTCAAGCGGGGCGGCCATGATTCCCTAGTGTATACATGGTTGCGGCCACGATCCGACGTGTGAAAGTGAAGGTTTGCAATTAAATGGAAAAAAGGTGTAAAATAGATATAAAAACAAGTTTTTAAAAGGTTTTTTAAATATTATGTGCCAATTTAGTGTAAAAAATCAAGAATTCTGTGCCAAAAGAAGGAGGAATAGTGTAAATAAGGTTAGTTTGATTTTCAACTTTGATGATGAATATCTCGAAAACGAAACGTTGCCGAAAAAATATTTTTTCAGATTCGTAATCAGAGCCCCAAAAAACCCCCGTATACCAAATTTGGTCAAAATCGGAGAGGAGGCAACTTTCGAGACAATTACCAATTTAAAGAATACTTAACGCTAACGGTTTCCTAAAATTGTTGCTACAACCTGTTACGGAATTCGTCAAAGCGGATCTATTCGGCGTCTGGCATTGGCCGACGATCAAACTATCTATCTCTCCCTGCGAGCTAACTTTTGGATATTTTGATTTGGGGATGTTAATTGTGGTTTAATTTCGAATTTTAAGGGTATAAAACGTTAATCAGGGTAAAGAGGGAATAGTAATGGTGATTTTAATGTTGGTTTTTGATTCATAGGATTTTTTTTTGTGACAGGGATAATATTAGTTTGCGTGCTGGGGGTGTGGGTTGGTTATTCTCTGGAAATGAGCGCTGGATGCGCTGTTGTCGTTTTCACTGGGATGTGAACAGGTTAGAGATAGCTGACGGTAGATTAGCTAAATAGTAGTCGGAATACAGCACGTAAATAATAGCTGCTTACGAACAGCACAAATTCTGACCTAAGTTGAGGGAAACTAACTTAGTTGGCCGTACGATTTGTCACAGCTAAGTCAGAATCTGACCACCCCCCTTGCCCCTGCTAAGGTACCCGGATTTCTGTCTGAGATATCTTGGCTAACCTAAGTTGAGCAAAATTTGACATTTTTTAACGTTTTATAACTCGAATTAAGGTTATGTTTAAATTGTTTTGCATGGATTTACGTTAAAAAATCAACAATTGGTCGAAACTAACGTTGAAAATGAAAACGCGGGAGTCGTAACTTGACAAGCCGAAATTGCGTGTTCGATCAAACAACTTAGCTCTGGTCAGAAACTAAATTTAACTTAGGTAAGAAAAGTGGTTGTTCGTAAACAGCTATTATTGAGAATTAATTAGAACAAAAAGAGGGATATTTCAAAACTTAGCGAAGGGCAAAAGGTTAACTGGGGTAAAATTTTTGTTAATTAGGGTCAAGCAATTAGTAGTAACGTTTATTGTAAATTTGTAACTAAACAGTAAATCTGTAATGTGAACTGTTGTGCCGACCAGGAGCAGGACGTTAGTCAGGCGGGCCCAGCGCCGAAACTGGGTTAGACGACGTCTTGCCTCTTTGCCGACGCGCGACTGTGCGAGAAATTATCAATATTTCACCCGTCAAGGTGCTAGGGTGGCTTTACGCCAATTAAAGCAAAATGGGCAAATTAACCCTCCTGCCACGGCTAATAAAGCACTGAAAGAGATGGCCACCCCATTGGATGCTGTAAAAACCTTCGTGGATCTGAATGTGGGCACACCTGACTTTGCCGGGTCAGGCCGGGCTGTAATGGAGCTGGCCGTTCCCGAATGGGGTGCCGTATGGAAGGGCAAGGGCTATGCTATCATTATAGACCTCGGCCGCCCGATCCGACCACGGCCGGCGGCGAAAACCTCCCCCAAACACTAGAAGTTCAAATAACAACACAGGAGCCCGCAATCGGGAATAAAAGCCCAGGCCAGGCTTATACAGCCTTAGCCGCTGTCCCGGAAGATTTAGAATTAAAGGGTAAAACATCCCCTAACCGAAAAACACCCGGCCGCCCCAATGAGAGCCCAGCCTGCGCCCCTGACCGCCCCCGAAATGTGGAAATTAGGAAACAAGGTTATGCGGACGTAAATAGGCTAGACCAGGGTGCTGCAGGTTCGGCCGCGTCCCATTTAGCCCTCGGGGAGCCCAAATCAATAAAAACTACCCCCGGCCACCCCCTTCAGAGCTTGGCCTCGGCCAATAATGTAATAGTTAATCAAAATAATAATAAACCCAATAAGATCACAGTTGTTCCAAACATCGTGATTAGGGCTGCGGGGGAGCCTCGTGCCGGATGTGGGAGTGTCGGGGATTCTGCGGCAAGTCTGTAGAATGTCGGCATGCCTCCATACATGGCGGAATTCGAGCTGCACTTCAGCCTTAACTACATCTCACCAAAAACGTTGCTGGAAAGGCAAGCTGAACGCGATGCTATGAAGAAAGCTATCTTTCGCAGGCAGCTAGGTACAATAAACCTTGTAAGATCTCAAAATGATCAAAACGAGCTAGTAATAAGGGCGAGGCGCGTAATACCGTCCGGTCCCTGTTTTAACCCTGAGAAACAAGAGTCTGATAGAGATGTAAAGCTCCTAACATCTCAAACCCGCCGTTAGTATGTTTGGCATGTCACCAGCTCTTTTACTACCCCGAAAGCTGGTGAACAATTTTGAGTAGGTTCTTCAGGCACCTTGAAAATTTGCGTAATTGTTCTTGAAGGACCCCTAAGCATAAAAGTAAAGGTCTGATTGACGGGTAGAGGCCCACTTCCATAGATTCTAAAGACCAGGATCACCATCTCTGTGTTACAAAAATGGACCTCAAATTACACTAAATTAAGATGGCGCTGGTGATCCTAAGACCCGTTCTAAACCAATAACCTCGTTAGGCGTGTTGTTAAATTCATAAGATGGTTTAGCGCTGAAATATATCGTGACGTCACACTAGATTACCGCTAGTTTTATCCTTGTCCATATACTACTAAAACAACGGCCATCTTTCTTTAGCGCTTTTCCATCAATTAATTTAAAAACGGCTTGATAAAACAGCGATTAGTGCGCACGATTCATCGATGAATTTAACAACACGCCTGGTTGCTTTAAACGTCACTTTGCGGTCAATAAGGTTATTGGTTCTCATTGGTTCGCTTAGCTACACCAGTGCCTCCTATTGAATGCTATTCTGGGGCCACTTTTTGAGCAAAATAGCTATAAAAGAGAGTGCTCCTTTACCTCTCTAACCTCCATACTCACTACCAACCCTTGTTTTTTTCAGTGAAATGAATGTGTATTCATTTCACTGGTTTTTTTAAATCAAAGGTTAGCGATGGGCATATTCGGATGATTTTAATATTCGAATATTCGTATTCCGGAAGATCTTCATATTCGGAATATCATTCGACATATGAAACATTGACCGATCAACGTTAGTCGGTACTCGATATATTGCGCCGACCGCCAACCGTCGACTTACCCGGAAGTCGAAAGGTTTGCTTTCGAAATAACGAATTATTCCGGATAAATCAGATGTCGGAAGATGAAAAATTAATTATTTTGTTTCGGCTTTTAATTTCAGTCGACTATTATTGGGTTGATGTTGTGTTCGCATACGTATTCTTGTACGTTTTAAATTTGTTTTGCTGTTATTGGTGGTACAGCGGAAGTTTTGTTTTCGTTTTAATTCGTAATTATTGGTGTGGTGTATAGAATAGTATACAGTGGCCGCCAAAAAAGTCGACATTTTGTGGAAAATTTCTATTCTTGATATGAATGAACCGCGAATTGAATGAACTATCATCCGATAAGTAGCGGTAATATACCCCAGCTGATTGGAATCAAGGAAGTTTAAGGGCGTATGGAAGCCCGATGCTATGGCCCATTCGATCAAAAAATGTCCAGCCCAGTATGAAAATAACTGCCAGAGTTGGCCCCGCCGATTCTGCCCAATAACAAAATTCCACGAAATAATTTAATGTGTTGCCTACTTACACATGATAAATCAGTGTGAAGTTAGCCAACACATTATAATTTTATGAGCCGGATACCGTTTTGGATTGATCGAAACCTTCTCATTTTAGTGATTAGTGTTTATTAAATTGTGACTATAATTTTGTGTTTATTGTTTGTTATTTATAATATCGTAACAAAATGACTAGAGGTTGTAGGGTTTTTGTCTTGCAAATCAAGGGTAACATACCCATCTTTTAACTTTAGGTAAGTATTTTTTATATTTTAATTAGGTGCTTCTTATAAGACGTAACGTTAGGTAACCGAATAAATTATAATATATCAATTATGAATAATAGAAAAATTCATAGGAAATATTAGTGAGAAAAGTAAGGCAATCTTAACTATCTTTTAGATGATTTCCACAATGTTTGTGTATTTCTGTGGATTATTAAAAATAAATAAGGTTTACATTTAGGTATTTTATTTCATTTAATAATTTAGTACACTCGTTTAAAGGATCAAAATTATTGATTACTGGGCAGACCAGGCAAATTTTAATATATACAGGTCCCTAATTGAATGAAAGGAAGTAAATTTTGTCATTTTTTTGGGCGCTGATTACAAATCTAAAAAATTCGGCAATGTTTCGTTTTCGAGATATTCATCATCAAAATTGAAAATCAAACTAACCTTATTTACACTATTCTCCTTCTTTTTGCCAAATTTCTTGATTTTTATAAATTGGCACACAATATTTACAAACACCTTTTAAAACCTTTTTTTATGTTTATTTTACACCTTTTTTACACTTTTATTTTTAAGCAAATATGGCTTCTGCTTTTGAACTTAAAGTTCGCAATTAAATGGAAAAAAGATGTAAAATAAATAAAAATACAGGTTTTAAAAGGTGTTTTAAAATATCGTTGCCCTTTAGTGCAAAAATCAAGAATTTTACAAAAAGAAGGAGAATATAGTGAAAATAAGGTTAGTTTAATTTTCAACTTTGATGATGAAGTCGGAAACAACGTTGCCGAAAAGATATGTTTTGGATTTGTAATCAACACCCTTATACAAAATTTGATCAAAATCAAAAGGAGGCAACTTTCGAGACAATACCATTTGTTTAAATATAAATTAGATTTTTGGTTTCTTAATCTTGCATTATCAACTTTTTAAGCTCGACATACTGTACACACATAATATTTAACGGATACTGTTACAATGGATACTCAGGTACCAAAAAGGGTTCTAAACATTTTAACCCTGTTTTTGTCTCATGAATGTTTGTTATTAGTGAAAAGTATATGCCTAAAAAGCAGTTATAAAAATTTTCACTTTTCAATGTACAAACAATCTTAGGATTAGATTAAACTCATTTAAATATCTTGCCCTTCTTTTTCACAAAATTGGGGTAATACATGAAACTATATACAATGTTTAAATTTATTTTAAAAAACGTGTTTTTTTTATTTACAAGATTTTTTTTGGAAAAAACAAAATCCCCAAAAAAAATCGACCATTTAAATAGAAGGCTGTAAAGGGGCCATCTATTCTTTCCATATTATATCAGATGATATAAAATCCAATATTACACAATAATTTTTAATATTCATGGGAGTATCGTTTAAAACCCAAAAATTTTGTGCAAAAAAAAAAAGTGAATCGAAATTTTACATTTGATGATGTCAACTTTATAGTAGTAACAAAAATTATGGAAGTCCGGGTCTGACCACTATTCATTCGCAAACTCCGGGGGGCCAACCCCTATTCCCGCTGCCCTGCACCCCGGACAATTTTGTTCTGTATTGGGATACACCTTTAAAACCCGTTGGAATACGGTATTTGAATATCCGAAAAAATGATCATTCGAAACATTTCTATATTCGAATATCGTTCGGAAGATCATTCGGAAAGGGTTTCCCTCACCATCAA